>JAJEJO010000127.1:219653-280205 GCA_020662805.1 Glaucomys volans | reverse complement strand
CTTTCTTTCTTTCTTTCTCTCTCTCTCTCTCTCTCTTTCTTTCTTTCTTTCTTTCTTTCTTTCTTTCTTTCTTTCTTTCTTTCTCTTTCTTCTTCTTGCCTTAAAATTTCTTCTTCTTAGTCATATTAATTGTACAGAATTAATGGGTTTCACTGTGATATTTCCATACATGCATCTATCATGCTTTGATTATATCCTCCTCCCTACTGCCCTTTAAAAAAGGAAAAACAAAAAACCCTATTCCGTACTCCCTCCCCTTCATCCCCTTCCAAGTCTGTTTTCTATTTTTGTTTTTTCCACATATGAGAGAAAATGTGATATTTATCTGTGTCTGGTTAATTTTTCTTATCATGATGACCCCCATTTCCATCAACTTTCCTGCAAATGACATGATTTCATTCTTTATGACTGAATAAAACTCCATTGTGTGTAATACTTTTTTTTAATCCATTCATTTGTTGATGGGCATCTAGGCTGATTCCCTATCTTTGTTACTATAAATAGCGCTGTAATACACACACAGTATGCAGATACCTCTTTTGTATGCTGACTTCATTTCTTTTGGATATATAGCCAGGAATGGTATAGCTGGGTCACATGGCAAATCTATTATTGCTATTTCTGGGAACCTCCATACTGTATTCTGTAATGGTTGTACTAATTTACTTTCCCATTAGCAGTAAATAAGAGTTGCTTTTTCTCCACACTCTCTTCTGCATTTGTTATTATTTGTTGGTAGTCATTCTGACTGAAGTGAGATGGAATTTCAAGGTAGCTTCAATTTGCATTTCCTTGATGGCTAAAGGTGTTGAGCATTTTTACCCATATTTATTGGCCATTTGGACTTCTTTGGAGAAGTGCTTGTTCAGATCATTTAACCATTTTATTGACTGGATGACTTGTTCCTTTTTACTTTTTTGTCTTCTTTATGTATTCTGAATATTAATCCTCTATCGGATGAATAACTGGCAAAGATTTTCTCCCAATTTGTAGGTTATCTTTTCACTCTGTTGCTTGTTTACTATGTCATGTAGAAGCTTTTTAATTTGATGCAATACCATTTATCATTTCTTGCCTTTATTTCCTGAGCCAGCTGGAGACTCAGTTTTTAAATTTATCAAGGATAAGAGCTAAGCTTACATGTAATTGTCTAGTTACTTTCCCCCCAGCTTATTCAGGATAAAGACACATCCATTCACCTTTTTTTTCTTTCCACATTTTTTTATTGGTGCATTGTAGTTGTACATAATGATGAGATTTGTTTTTACATATTAGTATATGCACACAGCAGAACAATGTAATTGGCTAATATCCCTCTCAGCACTTCCTCCTTCTTTTCTGCCCCCAACCCCACGGTCTGTTTCCTCTACTGATCTTGCTTTAATTTTTATTTTATTTTTTGGTTTGAATATCCATATATATTGCCACATATATATTCCTATATATGTTTATGTACATTCATATATACATATGAAGATACCCTAATGGCAACCAAATTCCTGCTCATACATTTTCATATATATTCAATTACATAATCATAAATTATAACTAAAACAAATTGTAAATATCCATCTCAAAATAAAAATAACTGTATACAAATTTATATTCATTTAAATATTTTCATGTATATTTTACATATATATTCATATTTGTATTCCTATATATGGATGATAATGTTCAATACCTAAACTAACCCTAACTGCTTTTCTACATTAGTCCTATACTTAACCAATACACCTCTGAGAAACCTCCATACATATAAACCATAACATTTTACATAATGTACCTATGTATTTGGGGATATAAGTTTATAAATTCACATAAAAACCCACAGACATTTTATATATATACTCATTTCCATAGGCATATCCCAGATTTTGGACATAACAAAATTGCTTACCTTAAAAATATCCATAGATAAAAGTACATATAAATTTTGATATATAATATTATCTCTATATTCATATATATTGATATATGTTCCAAAGGTAACCTGTCCCCTAAACCAAAGCCATAACTCAGAACTAAACCTAACTCTACCCATAATCGTGAGCCTTTTAAACAAAAATTATAAATATTGCCAAATATCCATATATATTTTAACATATTCTGAATGTTTATATACATTAATATATATGTATATATGTATATGTGTATATATATATATATGTACCCTAATGACAACCCAAATCCTATGCATAAATTTTCACATGTTCAATCACATAATCATATCCTATATCTTACCAAAACTCTAAACATCCATCTCAAAAGAAAAATAACTATATACAAATCTATTTCCATTTAAATATTTTCATGTAGATTTTTACATATATATTTACATTTGTATTCATATATGTGGATAAAAATGTTCAAACCCATTATTATTGTGTTGTGGTCTATTTGATTCTTGAAGTTGAGAAGGGTTTGTTTTGATGTACACAGATGCTGCATTGTTTGGGGCATAATTTACGATTATTATGTCTTGTCATTTCACACTTTAAGCAGTGTGAAATGTCCTTCTTTGTTTAACTTTGACTTGAGGTCCACTTTATCTGATATGAGGATAGAAACCCCTGCTTGTTTATGCAATACATGTGAGTGATATATTTTTGTCCATCCTTTCACCTTCAGTCTGTGGATGTCTTTGCCTATGAGGTGAGTCTCTTGGAGGTGGATATCATGTTGTTGGGTCTTCTTTCTTAATCCAATCTGCCAGTCTATGTCTTTTGATTGATGAGTTTAGGCCATTAAAGTTCAAGGTTATTATTGAGATATGATTTGTGTTCCCAGTTATTTTGGTTTATTTCTAGTTTTTAATTTGAATTAGTTTTTCTTTCTTTGATTGACTATTCCTCTGGTTTTCACTTTTTTTTTTTTCATTTCATCTTCGTGGAATATTTTGTTGAGAATATTCTGAAGTGCAGGTTTTCTGGTGGCAAATTCTTTTAATTTTTGTTTGTAATGGAAGGTTTTTATTTCATCTTCAAATCTGAAGCTTAATTTTTGTGGATATAGAATTCTTGGCTGGCATCCATTTTATTTCAGAGATTGGTATATGGTATATTCCAGGACCTCCTAGCTTTGAGGGTCTGGGTTGAGAAATTAGCTGAGATCCATAC
Source organism: Glaucomys volans (assembly GCA_020662805.1). NCBI lineage: Eukaryota > Metazoa > Chordata > Mammalia > Rodentia > Sciuridae > Glaucomys > Glaucomys volans. The sequence continues at coordinate 277,086 of JAJEJO010000127.1, read as the reverse complement.
TGGTTTCCCCTTATATGTAATCTGTTGTTTTTCTCTCATAGCCTTTGAAATTCTATCCTTATTCTGTATGGTAGGCATTTTCATTATAATGTGCCTTGATATGGATCTGTTGCAGTTGTGCACATTTGGGATCCTATAAGCCTTTTGTATTTGATTTTCCATTTCAGTCTTTAGATTTGGGAAATTTTCTGACATTTTGTCTTTGAAAAGATTCTGCATTCCTTTGATTTGTATGTCCACACCTTCATCTTTCCCAATAAATCTTCGATTTGATCTTGTCCTGTTATCCCATAATTCTTAGAAGTTCTGTTCATGGTTTCTTAGCATCTTCTCTCCATTGGCAATTCTGTTTTCAAGATTATATATTTTGTCTTCATTGCCTGAGGTTCTGTCTTCCAAGTGGTCTAGTGATACTGTCTGTTGAATTTTTCTGGTGATATTTCTATTGAATTTTTAATTTGGTTTATTGTTTCCTTCATTTTGAAGATTTCTTTTTTTTTTTTTTCAGAATCTCTGTCGAAGCAATCTTTTGCTACCTGTGTGTGCTCTTACATCATCCTTTACTTTGCAGATCAGTTTAACTATATACATTCTAAACTCCTTTTCTGACTTTTCTTCCACTGTGGTGTGATGGATTCTGAGTATCTTGGTTCGATTGAGGTGATTTGTTCTCTTGCTTTTTTATGTTGTGTGTCTACCCAGCTAACAGTATGGATCTGAGGCAATAGAATTTCTACCCTGTGGACTTATATTGTCCCTGAAGTTTCCAGTACCTTACTGTTTAGGGGGAGACAAATAATAATCATGACCACTGAAAACAACTTACAGCATTAAATCAAATAGTTTCTACTATGATGTATACAATGTGTATTATCACAATAAACAGAAATGATATGATCAGTTATTGTCTTTAATAAAACCGGCAAGTTTGCAACAAGGTTTACATTTTCAAATGGTGGACAGGGAAAGAACAGAAGTGATATAGGATGTGATGATTATGAGAGAGGAGGAGAGAAGACAGAAGTAAAAGATCAAAGGAAGAGTGAAAGAAAGAACAATAGAGATTGGCTGTTAAAAGAAAAGAGAATCAAGGGAAACAGGAGAAAAAATATATATTTAAAGCAAAATTTTTTAAAAAAAATTAAAAATAAGAGAATATGAAACAAAACTATACTAATCAAACATCCTGGTCCACAAAAAAGTAATCTACATAAAATAACTGGCTTCAAAAATGCTAGATATAGGAAAAAAAATAGGAAACTGTATAAATGTCCATGTACTATTAAGGTCACAATGAAACAGTGAAAAAGAATTAAATAAATGAAACAGTGAAAAAGAAAAGAAAAAAAATCTTGATGAAAAGTTAAAGAATTCTTTCCATTGGAGTTCAAAATATTCTCAGCTTCTCTTTTCAGTAGTTTTAGGTAGGGTCTTCTGAAGTGTGATGCTCCACCCTCTGGATTGCTGGAGTAAGAGAAGTAATCCCATTTCCAGAGTTCATGGAAGCAGGTTTTAGGCTTTGACGGGCTCCATGCTCTTGGATGAATGCTAATTGGTCTGGCGATTTTAAATCAATGCACCTCCAGTGACCAGTACTTGCTGGTCCAGGTTGGAAGATTGTACTCCAGGGATCTCCCCTGGGTTCCACTCATGTGGTAGGGAACCCTTTTCTTGGTCTCCTGAGTCACCTTCAGACCCCATGTTTCCCGGTCTTGGGTTCAGTCTCCAATCTCTCCAAACCCCGCCCTTCTGAGTTTCCAGCCAGATGTGTCTCTCCCAGCCAGTCCTGCAAGCAGTCAGATTGGAGGGGGAGGGGTACAGCCAGGTGGGTTTTCATAACCAGTTGTCCCCTGTGTAAAACTCTCTCCACATTTGATTTTCTTCTGGTCACTCAAGCACACTATGTTGTGCAGTTTGTGTTTACTGGGCCTACATTTCATGCCAAATTTGAATTTGCCAGGAATTGTCCCCTTAACTGCGGTTCCCTGAGCTGAAACTGCAAATGTCTCCTTCCTTTGTCCTCCCCATGCCACCTGGAGAGATGGTGGCCTCTTTCTCCACACATGGATATCATGTAGCAAGTCCTTCAGATTTGTTGGGCAATGTCTTTGGTCTCTAAAGTACCCAGGCAGGCCTTGGGCCTCACAAAAATGCAGGTTCCTTTAATTCCCCTATCTCTCTACCATGCTCATGGAGGGATCCCTCTGACTGGAGCTTCTAGCCTGGCTGTGGCAGCCGCTCTGCTGCTGGGATTTTTTTTCCTAATTTTATTATATCCAAACTCCTGTGTCTCCAGTATGATTTGAATGTCCAGTTTTAAGTTCCAGTGAAGTAGCCCCCCTCTTTTTTTTTTTTTTTTTTTGTTCACCCACCTTGCAGAGAAGCTGCCTGTCTGCTTTCTTGGCTTTATGCCACAGAGCAGCCAGGAATGCCTACATCCATTCACCTTTGAAATATAGTAAAAGATATTTGTATCATTCACTTTCCTTCCATCACTAAGAAATGCCTTGGCATCTCATAGACAATTAAAACTAAGTTTAAAAACGATTGTAGGCATTTTTTTTTTGTACTCTGAGGAATGAACTATTTTTTTGATAGATTTTGTTTTAGATATTGTGCATTAGGAGGGATACACTGATGTCAAGTCCGAGTGGAGTTTCTAAGAGCTTTAAGCAATTGGGTATTGCTTCTAGCTGAGTTCTGAAATAACATTCCTCTTCCTCAAATATATGCTTCATTTTAATGGTGAAGGCAATTGAGGATATTATGCATAATCAAACCTGCCTATCAAAGTAAAATAGTCTTTTTCTTGCCCACTGCTTTAAATTTAAGAACAAACAAAACCCCTGTCCTTCCTTAACTATACTTCAAAGCATCTTATACAGAGATTGAAAAATTAATGAAATTGCATGATTTATAAATATACCTTGAAAGAAGACTTTCTGCGGGACTGGGGATGTAGCTCAGTGATAGAAACTTGCCTAATATGCACCAAACCCTTGGTTCCATCTTAAGAATCCTGGGGGAGGGGCCCGGGGTGCTTTCCAAATTGCATCCAGGAGTAGGCCTATAGGTTACTTACAAAGAGTTAGATTTTTAGAATATTTTCAGAATATTTCCTGATATATAGTAATAAATTCATATCTCTTTGGAATTTGATATTGTGTAGATAAATGAAATTGAAAATTGAATGTTGAGATGGAAATGTAGAAATGTAGACTTACCTTGGTTTTAGACATTACCTTTTTTTTGTTTTTGGTACTAGGGATTGAACCCAGTGGGGCTTAACCTCTGAGTCACATTCCCAGTCCTTTTTATATTTTTTATTTAAGGACAGGGTCTTGCTAAGTTGCTTAGGGCCTCCCTAAGTTGCTGAGGCTGGCTTTGAACTCACAAATATCCTGTCTCAGGCTCCTGAGCCACTGGATTACAGGTGTGTGTTACCATGCCGGGCTAGGCATTACATTTTAAAGTATAGTAAATCTTTTATTTATTAAATTGTTTTTCATTTCTTAGTATAATTCTAGGTTAAGACCTTCCAACTTTTCCTCTGAGTCCTAAGTCATTAAATGGATGATTTAGGAATCTAGAAATTGTTTCATAATTATATCAATTTATGAATATAGTTTTGAAAATACAAAAGCAATCATAAACTTAATACTGGACATCACAGTAACTAGCTTTCCTGTTATTTCCTAAGTTATTTTTTTTTATGATGGTAAGGGATCTATTTGCAGTGTGATTTCCTAATCTACTTAACTAATACTTAATGATAAAACAGTTTTATGAGTTTGTGTCCTGGAATTACTTATTTTGAGAGCAGCAGGTTTCTCTAAGAAATTATTTACTTAGGACTTTTTTGTTTTCTTTTTTGCTTGGGGAAAGAAGGGAAAACAACTATTTTGACAAATATAACCTAATTTACACATTTACAAATGTTATTTTAGGTTTCTTCCGTCCCAAGGGAAATCATTTTGCCTTTAACATACATGTGAGAGAGCTGAGTTAAATATAGTAGATAATGTTAATACAACCATGCTGAGGACCCATAAGTATGGCTATTTTCCAATTTGGCTTCCCCAGTTGAGGCAGTAAGCTCAGCTGGAATGCATGAAAGAACAGCAGGGACCTTTGCATCAGGGGAAGACATCGTTGTTCTGCTTCTGGCTTTTCACAGCTTATGTGTTTGTGCTTTTAATATATGACTGAACCTGAAAGTTCATCCTTAATCTTGATCCACAGAGAAATGGCAGAAATCCTAACCAGCCGAATGATAGAAATTTAAATTTCCTGTGGAGAAAAGGTCAGTAATGTTCTGTTCTCTGGGGACAATCTCAGCACAGCAAGCCATCCTTCTGATTAAAATTCCTGTTGAGAGCTAGTGATTTGTCTGATTGGAAAACTAAATAGGTCCTTAATCACCTAGATAAGATGACATCACTGGGCATCATGAACTGTCCAACAGATGAATAACCCCTCTCAAATATCAACTTCATTTTAAAATTGAAAAACAAAAACATAGGGCTGCATTTAACAGCAACTATTTATAGTTCTGTGACGTAAGGCCTCCAGTTTCCTATAATTCCCATTGTTCTCTAAAAATAAAGACCCATTTAACCCAGAAGGACTAAGAAGTGATCTTGTGATGTATCTGAGTTGTTGTTTGATGTGTGAGACTAGGGGGGTACCATAACACTGTGCCACCACTGCTGGGACCTGGCCTGGCGGGACTCTGCCTTTGCCCACTGTGGATACCTGCTCCTACCCGGCTACTTTCGAGAAAATAACACTTCTGTGGTTGGTGTCTGATTTTCCAGGAAAAAGCACAAGATGAGCACAGAGTCAGCATATTTAGTCGGTGACAAGGGGCGGACCTAATTAGACTACCATATTTCCCCTCTCTAATCCATAAGGTTCCTGTTTTCTAAACATGGGAGTTTTGTATTTAAATTGTCTCCATCTAACTAGGATTTTCTTTGAAGTCTCAGGCTAAATTATCCTGAATATAAAAGAACCTGAGATATGCACCATTTTAACTAGAGGCCAACAAAATGATGCAAAGGGGCTACATAACATCTTGTTAATGTTTTTAGATTTTACTTGATGGTCCCTACTGGTAGTTTACTTCATTTTTTTTCTGTTTTTTTTTTTGTACTGAGGATTGAACCCAGGGACACTCCACCACTGAGCCACATCCCCAGCCCTATTTTGTATTTTATTTAGAGGCAGGGTCTCACTGAGTTGCTTAGGGCCTCGCTAAGTTGCTGAGGCTGGCTTTGAACTCGCGATCCTCCTGCCTCAGCCTCCCAAGTGCTGGGATTACAGGTGTGCACCCCTGCACCCGGCCTTTCTGGATTTTTATGTGCACTGCAGTATTTGTTTTGTTTCTTATTCTTGTAAACCACAAGAAAGTAATAAAAAATAAAGTTTAAGGAAAGACACACATGCAAATTAGGTGCATGTATAGTCCAATTTTGAAATTACACAGGAAGTTCCTGCTTTCTCTGGCTCTGCCAGGGTCTGCAGAGTGCTGAGATCCAGGGATGGGGTAGCATTCAGAAAGCCCTGGGAGTCCTTGTTTGAGGCTTCTCATCTTGTTGCTTAAGGGCCAAAAGGGAATTTGAGGATATCTCACTATCAGTACACCCTGACATTTTGTTTTTAATCTCTTTTTTAATGTGAACATTGGAAGCTTCAAGAAGACACCCAATTACAGTCAGAGTTGCTACTCAATGTTCAAAACTGCTCAAGAGAAAGGCTTTCTTTTCAGGAGTATGATCGTGAATGTGTGCCCTGAGCTTTTAGCTTTTCATATGAAATGATAATAAATTGTGCATGAAGGTGAAACACGGTGGAAGATGCAGTCTTATTAAATCGAATTTAGTGGATGGTTAATTCTGATGATGCTGAAATATTGCTCATTCTGAAGTAGGCACATCGATGCCAGGAAAGTCCTTGATGTATTTGGCACGGAACTGTGACATTTAGCTATTAGGCTGGAGTGAAGCATCTTGAACAGAGCTGAAAGAGTGAGAGCTGAATAACTGAGTGATCTCACCTCTAATGCATTTGTGCCTCACTGTATTTGTGTCTAATTATCATTTTTTATATATATATATGCATGTGCATATGTATATATATTTGCAATATAAAATATATATACATATGTATATGAAATTTCCTAACTAGTAATTGTATAGTCTTCATTCAAATGAACTGAGAAGGCTTATTTGTTAAGTAAGGTTAGGTTATATTTCTAAATGTCTAAATTGCACATTTTCAATGATAGAATGCAGCTATATTTTGCTTATGAAAGTGAACTTACTGTATATTTCAGATAAAGTATGTGATTAAGGGGGAAATGTTGATTAATGTGTAGTGGTTTTAACAAGCAAAATAAATCTATTTATTCTTAAGATGCACATATGATATAATAGGAAGCCATGAACAAATGAAGATAAGCTCAGGGCTTGAAAGCCTGATAGATGTTTGTGAACAAATAAAATGATAATTAAAAATGGGAAAAAGGAACCTTTAAACAATTTTTGTGAAACCCCATGTTCAGTTTCATAGTACTACACACTGATAAGGCTGGTGAACCCTTGGAAGGTTAGTAGGGCTTTTTCTTATCATTCCTATAGAATTAGCTACAGATGGTTGTGTCTTGAGTGATAATTTGAATTTTAACCCCAATTCCATATAATCCACTTTTAAGTCTTGATACTGTGAAGTTATTTCATGTTACTACTAAAATGGTTTTTCATTAGTGAGTGTTCACATTTTATAGAGAGAGGAAAAAATCAAAACTAATTTATCTGCTCAGTGGCCATAAGTGTTTTGCACTATGATATGCTTTGCTGACACTAAGGACGGTTGTGTATGGGTGACAGACCGTGTCATAGTCTCTGCCTCAGATGCTCCTCAGGCTGTGTAGGGGTCATGCAAGGACAAGAGGAATCTGCAAGAGTGGATTATTTTCAAGGAGGCTCCAGATGGGATTGTATTTATCTATTTGGTTTTCATTTGGAGTTACATCCAAGTTTGAAATTGTAGCCCCTTGTTCAACATTGCTATAGATAAGCAAAACAATAATGATCTAGACCTGTCCTTTGTAAATTGTTAGATGTGCTATTTTCTTCTATCATGCTTTGTGATTTTTTACAAGTTATTCTGGAAGGATCTAGAAAAATCACATCTCACACCTAACATAAAAAAATCTTCAATAATGTTAATTGAATACATTTGGCTGAATTTCCTATATGTATAGGAGAACTAAAATTTGAAATGTTTAGTAGTCGTGTTTAAAATGTTTTGCCTAGGGGCTGGGGTTGTAGCTCAGTAGTGGAGCACTTGCCTAGCATGTGTGAGGCACTGGGTTTAATCCTTAGCACACATAAAAATGTAAATAATAAAAATAAATTAAAAATAAATAAATAAAGGTATTATGTCCATCTTAAAAATAAAATAAAATGTTTTTCCCAGGTCAGAATTAGATTTTCTCTCAGAAATGTCTTCCTTTGCCACCTTATCTAACTTTGCAAATCATCTCCAACTTTCAATGTCTTTTCTTTGATTTATTTTTCTATCTTAGCTTTCATGACTAATACTTTCCATATCTCACTTATCATGTTTTTTTTTTTCTTTTTGGTTATCGTTGTTGTTACTTTCTATCAGAATATAAGCTTCATAAGGGCAGAGACTTTGGTCTGTTTTGTTATTGTGTTGCCATTACTATGAAGAGTACCTGGCACACTGGTACTGAAAAAGTACTTGTTGAATGAATATTGTAAGTAAATTTTAAGAGACTTGACATTTATTTATTCATTCACAGGCATTTATTAATCAGACACTGTGTGCTTGTGCCTTACATAAGCACCCATCTTTGCTTGTTAGCATATCTATTTAGTGAACGCTTTATTAAATATGCAATGCCAAGTGCCCTCATGTCCAAGGGGTCTGTGATTTTCAGTATTTGTTAGTTACATAATTGGACAACTCACTGTATTCAAGAGAGTCTTATTGACTTTAAGAATTAACACATTAAGGAGATTTCTACAGGTAGAGTTTAAATGCTGAAAGTACTTAGGGTCACCCTAAATGAACCATATGCATTTAGTGCTTGGGAAAGAATCAAAGAGAAAATCTGAAATCCTACAAATGCACTTGTCCAAATAAGGCCATGCTGTCTGTCACTTGCTAATTTCAAGAGGCCATTACAGCACCGTTGTTGGGAGAATGTGCCTGGGCTTGAATGTTGGTTCTGACACGTACTAACTGTGCCACTTAGGATGTTCCATAACCTTTTCATATCTCAATGTCCACATCTGAAGAGTGGGTTGCTAGGAGGTTGAGATGAGATAATACAGGTGAAGGGCTGAGAATGGTGCCTAGCGCATACTATGTGATCACTGATGTCAGTATTGATATGGGCTCTATCTAGCTTGTCTTTGGATTTTGTTTGGTCATATTTGGATGTTTGTATTTGGAAATAGTTTCCACAATGTTTTTCTCGCAGAAGAACCAAGTAGTAAACTGAATAGAAAATATATTCAATGCAGTGGTACTCTTTTTCAGAAGCTGTGTAGCATTTGTTTTTTAAAAAATTAAGTACTGTCATTCATACTCTAATATAGTTGCTTTATTGGAGAAAGAGAAACAACAACTATTAAATGTTATCTGATTCTCTCAGCCCATTGTTGTTTTCACTCTCTAGGGTGAAATAGGCAGGGACCATGTACACTGTGTACACTGTGCTCTAAAAAGGAAAACACAAGACTGAGGTTTGTAAATTCAAGAAATAATTTGGGGTGGTGGGAACAGTTTTCAAATCCATTGCATCCTGGGAATGTGTGTGCCGCTTGGCGACAGCAAACAGGAAAAGCAACCAGAGCTTTAAGGACTCCATGTTGCAAGAGTCTGGACTCTGCTTCCTGGCAATGCGATCTTGAATCAGGCCCCTGACTTCTCAGAAAAGAGTGAAGAGCAAATACTGTGTAGGAAAAGGCCTCACCTGGAATCCTGTTGCTAATTAACTAACTGTGGGTTTGGGCCAAGTTGCCGAATCTCTCTTGAAGTTTTAATTTTCTTATCTGTACGTTGGCCATAAGAAAATCTCTCTCACAATGCCAATAAGATAAAGCATGAGTCAAGTCACTTTGCACTGTGCCTTGAATATAAAATATTTGCAGCAAATCATTACTATCATAATGGGGAATAACAGCACCCACCTTAAAATATTTGGGGACTAAATGAGATATATAAAGCACCTAGCACCAAGTACCTATTTTAAAAATGTTCTTACCACTTCCTTCTTGGTTTTCCTAAGAACTGTGTGTAATTCACATACTTCTTTGGAGAGCAGTTTCCACCTTCTGCTGCTTTTTCACCACTCCAGCAGCATCTCTTTGATCAATCTCTGTGAGTGATGCACAAACAGAGCATCTGCCCACATCTCTTGCTTCGTGCTACTGAAATGCAAGATCCAGGAGGATGACAAGACAGGCCACTTAGCAAATGCCACACATTTCATCTTTTTGAGGTTTTCCCCTGAAAGCGTATCCACCTACACCCCTCTTTTCTTCCCAAAGATGATTACTCAGTACTTGAAATCACATAATCTGAATACCAAATAGTCTAGTCCAGAGGTAGAAAACAGATCCCAGAGAACTATTGCTTCACTTGACCACAATTGGTGCACATAGTATTTTTAAATTTTTTGAATGAGTTGTTAATATTTTAAACAGTCAGATATTTCAGTTTAAAACACACACACACACACACACACACACACACACACCCATATTTCTGCTACTCTGGAAAGTGAGAAAGTGAAGTACAGAGTCCAGATTCCTCCGAGGGATGATGGTCTGTGGTGCAGCAGATGCCCCTGGAATGTCCTCTGTTTAGATCCAGTTCCCACCACGGTCTTCCTTCATTCCTATTACTCACATGGCTCTTGTCTGTACAATGGCCTGTTTTTTGTGTGTTTACAGATATGGGACCTGAAACCAACAAGGCTTCATTATGCTTACAGATCTCAAGGTGAGTTAATAACTGAGTGAGGCTGAGAATTCTAGTTTTTTGGAATCTTGGGCTCCTGTTCCATCTCCTTAGTTGAAATTCATGGAAGGTCATTATTCTGCTGAGGACAAGCTTTCAAGTTTTTAGTGGTGAATTTTCAAACATCTTGGCCCATTATCCTTCTTGGTTGGATCATTAGCAAATAAAAATGAATTCAGTTTTGATCTTGCTCTTCCATTCTGTTTCCTTCATTTTGGTTGATGGCTCCTGGCCAGCTCTCCTATACCTACTCCTAAGTTGGAAGGCACTAGCCCTGCTTGTAGAGAATGTTCAGTGAGTATTGGGTGACTTCATGTGATGCCATTCATTCAAGGGTGGCAGGGCAGATGTCATTGGTGCTGGCAGTTAACTGAAATGTGTGCCTCCGGCTGGGGTCACTTGGAGTCTATCCACCCTGAAGGTACAAACACAGCTTTTCCCACCTCCAGCTGACAGTCACCATGAGGGTATACTGGTGCTGTCAGATCCATTTATGCTTTAATTTTTAAGAAGCCCTAAACCATACCAGAATTTTATATGGAATTTTCTGGCTTAAAATTTGGCAATTAATTCAATTATCAGTAAAACCATTTTAGCTAGAGAGAACAAAGACTTAACAGTTACTAATCCCTAGTAAGGAAAATTCCAGGTGAACAGCTAACACAACCCAGTTATGAAGAAAGGATGAGTGATACACAGAAAAAGCATGAGCTTTGATCTCAGATAGATTTGGATTTGAATCAGTCTTACTATTTCTCCTCTGTGATGCTGGCCACATCCTTCACCTCTTGAGTTTTAAAACCCTCACTTGAGGGTTACTAATACTGAGGAGCTTGAGTGAGGACCAAAGAGAGAATATAGGTATAATTCATGGCACATGGCAGGTACTGAGAAAATCTTAGCTTCTTTGTTCCTCTGTTAGTATCATCTTGGTTTTTGTAGGATGGCACATTTGGATTTAATCTGTATACTCATGGTTTGGTTTGGTTTGGTTTTCAACTCCATACCATGAAAATGGTGGGTTAAGATACTTGCTCTTTCCAGCCAAGGACTGAAAAGGATCCTTTAGGGAAAATTAAGCTGTATTGCATGCTACCTGCCGCAATTAAGAACCATTTCAACTCAACTATTACGTATGCCATGAAGACAGGAGTCAGCAATTAAATACATTCATACATGGCATTACAAGGTAGCAATTCACTATAAAAAATATGCTATATTCCCAATTTTAGTTAAAACAACATATATATATGAACAATCCTGATATGCCAGCAAATTCAGATGTTCTACTTTATTTTTAGACATATTTCAATACTCATGGCAAAAAAAAAATTTATAGTTTTTTTCTGGAAAAATTAAGATATTCCTCACTGAATTTGGATGAACTTTAGACAAATTCTCAATGCTTTTTGAATAATGAAAACTTTTAAATAGAAGAATGACCAAAGAAAGCCCCAACTCCTCTGTTGATGTCACCTTCTGGCAGCTGAGAAGCATGGAGAGTGAGAGTTAAGTAAATTATGGGATTTAGAGCCTCTACCTACTGAATTTGCTATCATCCAACAAGAAATTCTTTAATTTGTAACAATTTTTCAGTTAAGGAAGTAAATAAGGAAGGCTGCAAAGAAAGGAATGGCATCAGGGGAGACTGAACCAACTATACTCAATATTCAGATAGTGCTCCCCATCCATTTCCTGTTTTCATATAATCTCTCTTTCTCTGTTATCTGATGATATACAATGGCTTTCCATCTCTTAAACACTGATTTGACCTACCAAAGGAGATTCAGTTCTGGATACATCCAATTTTACAGTTACTGTTGGAGCTGAAGGGAGAGGATGTAAGGCAAGTCTTGATTTCCCCAGATATATCAAAATTTTAGGGAAAATATTCCCATGATAAAGAAAAAAATGTTTGATAAAAAATGTTTAAATATGTTTCTCTCTCATTTTTTTTTTTTTCATATCTTAGAAGTGGTCTAAGAGTTGTATGATGTAGCCGTTGCTAGGGAAACTTGCTTTTTAGTGAGTAGCAATTTTCCAAAGCAGATGCATTTCCTCTCTAACTAATGAGTGTGTAAATGGTACCTCTATTGCTTTTTGCCTCCATATTTTGGAAACAACTTGAACTATTTGCTTAGGACAGCAGACATCTGCTTTATAAAATCGAAGCAGATAGATCCCTACTATGTCTTATTTATATGCAACTTGTGCTGCATATTTCAAAAGCACATTTGCGGCTTTGCACTTTCTTGTTAGAAGACATTTTACACCTGTTAATGGCAGAAATAATTGCTTGGGTTTACAAAAAGTCCTCTCTAAAAGGTTTAACTGTGTTTGGTTGCATTGTGTATTTCATTCCCACAAGTCTAACCACAGAGAGGGGAACTTCACTGATTTGAGCAGAGAAGCAGGCTAGAAGCCCTGCTGCATAATAGCAAACTGAATATTGTTATGCAAAGTTGAGTGGGAGCGAGGCTATTTCAGAGGCAATAACGTTTTCTTCCAGTTCACCGATCCACTAATTTCTATTCACTTTAAACCGCTCTTGTATTTTTCAGAGAAAAAAGCTATTTTCTACCATTTGCACTGTTCTAATCTTTGGCTTTGAACAAAATCTGCTGGATAACAAGGAGATATAGTCACTCTCCTGCACTTAGGGACAGCTGGCAATGGGTCCAAACACATGCAAATAAGGAATGTAGCTATTTCCATAAAAGGTGGGGCCACATGCCCTCTAATTATGCTCTGTGATTTTAGAAGGAGGAGAAAGAGAGATTTAAGGAATTAGGAAAGGGTAGGGCCAGAAAATTAGGGCAGCGGCATGAAAAACAAAAGAGTGTCTGAGCAAAAGACGAAGTACTTATATTTTTAAAAAGTATCTCCCTGAAAGAGATCTCTCAAAGTGTCTAAATTTTGGAGCTTCTATACTACTTCTGATTTGAAAGTACATTAGCCCACTTATTACTGTGAATTTATAAGAAGACTTCTCTTGATGTGATTATGAAAGATTATACATGATTTCTTTTTAAAAATCATTTACTCATCTTTTTTCTTAGAAGTTGTGTGCTTCTGGACAGAGCCCCTTAAAGTGATTAAAGGTCTATTAACATTGGGTATATTATGTGAATGGGTTTAGAGCTCAGTTAGTTAAATTTGAAGCTTTAATTTTTTTAAAAGTGAATAACAGTTTCTTAATAATAAATATAGTTTCAAGCTGAGTTGGCATCACAGTTGTGGTATATATAAGGAGAATGGAAAGGAATGCATTATTTTTCTAATACATCTTACACAAGAATTATCAGGAGTATTCTAAAGTATACAGATGAGAATCTAATTTTTCAACAAGTTTTTCAAGTTACTTTTGATTGTAATAGGGACCTCCTTTGTGGATTTTGGGGAAGCTATTAACCTCTTTTCCCATTTGTGTATTGAGGAGATGAATTATCTTCTTCTAGGGAATCATGAGGGTTTGGTTTTTGCTTTTTCTTCTTTTTTTTTTTTTTGTTTTTTGAATTTCATATAATGTTTCCTCCTTTTTCTTTTGTGGTGTTGGGATTGAACTCAGTGCCTCACATCTGCTAAGGCAAGTGTTCTACCACTAACCTATACCTGTAGCCTGAAGTTTCTATTCTTGATTTTTTTTTTAACTTAACTCCAAACCTTATTTGAATTTTCCATTTTCCATTAATGTCCTCTTTCTGTTCCTGGATCCAATATAGAGAACCACATTGCATTTCGCCATTCTCTCTCCTGAATCTCTTCTGGTCCATTACAATTTCTTTATCTTATATTTTCCTAAGCTTTTGATAGTTGTAAGGAATATCAGTCAGTATTGTGTAGAATGTCCCAAATATGGGTTTATCTGATTTTATTTTTTCATAATTAGTCTGTATCTTAGTCACCTCTTTCACTGCCGTGACCAAAAGATCTAACAAGAACAATTTAGAGGAGGAAAAGTTTATCTGATGCTCACAATTTCAGAGCTCTCAGTTCATAGACAGCTGACTGTATTGCTCTGGGCCAAAGATGAAGTTGAACATCATGGCAGAAGGGTGAGGAGAAGGAAGGCAGCTCAGGACATGGCCAACATGAAGCAGAAAGAGGGAAATCTCCTCTCACCATGGACAAAATATATAACCCAAAGGAATGCCCCCAATATCCCACCTTCTGCACCCACAGCTTATCTGCCTACAGTTACTACCCTGTTGATTCTTACCAGTGGATGAATGTATTGATTAATTTAAGGCTCTCATACCCAATCGTTTCACCTCTAAACTTTCTTGCATTGTCTCACACATGAGCTTTTAGGGAACACCTCATATCTAATCCATAAGAGACTGGGGTTATGGGTTTTGGGGAAGACTATGTCAAAGGCAAAGTGCCCTTGTCACATCACATCAGGAGTACATGGTATCCCTGTGCCATCCTGACTGGATGCCACAACACTAACCTTAATCACCTGGTAAAAGTGGTGTCTGTCGAATTTCTACACTGCAGAGTTGGTATTTTCCTTTTCTCTATTCTTTGGAAAGGAGTCTAACATTTATTCTAAACTCAAGGGGATGGGGTGAGAAGTAAACTTACTTCCTGAAAGGCATGGATATTTAAATATACTACCTGGAATTCTTTAAGGAAGATTTATCTGTTCTACCCAATTTAATTATTTATACAATAATTTATTCCTATCAGTATGGATTTATATGTGCTTATTTTATACCTTGGGTTAAAAATCTAATATTGCTTTATTTTGTTGTTCAAAATATTCCACCTCTGGCACCTGGGAACTCTTGTAGGTTGGATTCTTTGTCCCTTTGACACATCTCATTCTTTAATTGCTGTCCTTTTGGTACCACCTTTCTTTCTGGTACTACAAGATGCTGTGCCCTAGATTTAGCTGATAGACACTTTTAAGGTAGTTATAATTTTACTTAAGAATCCATGAAAAATCAGTACGAATATGTAATAGCATCTGATGATATCCTGAATGTCACAGACCATAGCAATTATGAGATCACTTTATTATATTTAGCTCATCAGTTTTTAGTTGCAATGGGTACTTAATGATGTCATGGGCTGAATTGAGGCCCTCATCACCCCATATTCATAGGTTGAAATTGTGAATCTCATTGCTTCACAAAATAACTGTAGTTGGACATATGTATATTGTATATATATATATAGTTGGACATATATCTTTAAAGAAGTAGTTAATGTTAAATGAGATTGTGAAGTGGCCCCTGGCCTCAGTCAACTTTAGCTGATATGACAAAATACTGTAGACTAGGTGGTTAAATTACAGACATTTGCTTCTCACAGTTCTTGAGGCTGGGAAGTCCAAGATCAAGGTGCTGGTACATTAAGTTCCTGGTGAAAAGGGTGGCCCCTTTTTCTGTTTGCAGATGGCTGCCTTCTTTCTGTATTCTCACATGGTAGGAAGAGAGAGAACTCTTGCCTCTTCTTCATCTTATAAGAAAACTTATCTCCTCATGGGATCCCCACCCTCATGACCTCTGGCAATTTCAATTCCTCCCAAAGATCCAATCACCAAAGACTATTACATTAAGGATTAGGGCCCCAACATGAATTTTGGGGGGACACAAATATTCAGTTTATAATAGCCCTAATCCAATATGACTGGCGCCTTCATAATAAGACGTGTTTAGGACACAGATATATACAGACAAAGGGGTGATCCTGTGGGGTCACAGCAAGAAAGTGGTCATCTGCAGGCAAAGGAGAAAGAACTCAGAAGAAACTAAATTTGTCAATACCTTGATCTTGGAATTCTGTTCTTCAGAACTGCAAGAAAATGCATTTCTGTTGTTTAAGGTACCCAGTCTGTGGTACATTGTAATGGCAACCCTAGAAGACAAAAAAATAAAATCATCCACACCCACCCACCCCACCCCTGAAAGCTCCTGTGGTCTCATTTGGGAGAAAGGCACTAATGAAATAATGAAATGATGATAAATAATGATTTAAAAAATAACACGGGAGTGTGTAGGGTGAAGTCAAGGGGGAGGAGGTTGGGTAAACTTGCTTTGACTAAGGAAGTGACATTTGAGCTGAGACGTGAGAAAAGCTGAAGGCCGGAGCATGGATTGCAAGATCAGAAGAGCCATGATGAGACTGGCAAGGTAGAAAAGCATATGTCAAAAAGGGATCTTGTGCTCTTAGTAACCTGATAATTTTCAGTTGGTATTTTGACTAAAGATTCTCTTAAAACAGGCTTTCCAACTTTGTTCCCAGAACCCTGGATGTACTAGAGTGTGTCATTGCTGGATTGGTTCTGGGAAGAGGAATCTTCTTCAACCTGAGAAGCATCCTGAAAGAATGTTTTATTTGTATAAATTTCCATAAAATTTCATTTACACAAAGCAGTCTACTCAGAAAAAGTTTGAAAACCACTTTCCTACCTCATGAGTTTTAAAATTTCTTTTATTTGTTCTAATTGGTTGTACGTGACAGTAGAATGCCATACATAAATGAAATGTAATTTCTCATTTTTCTGATTGTACATATTCTAGGATTACATTGGTCATGTAATCATACATGTACATGAGGTAATAATGTCAGTTTCACTCTACTGTCCTTCCTTCCTCATACCCCTTGGCCTCCCTCCACTCCCCTCTACCTAATATAAAGTAAATCTATTCTTCCCAAACCCCCCTTCCCCTTATTGTGAATTAGCTAGTAGCTGCATATCAGAGAAAACATTGGGCCTTTGGCTTTTTGGGTTTGGCTTATTTCACTTACCATGGTATTCTCCAACTCCATCCATTTACCAGCAAATGCCATAATTTCATTCTTCTTTAAAGCTTAGTGGTATTCCATTGTGTATATATACCACATTTTCTTTATCCATTCATCTCTTGAAGGGCACCTAGACTGGTTCCATAGTTTAGCTATTGCTCCCTCATGATTTGTAATGATACATGCTCACCTATTATATGGATGTGTCTTACTACATTTAACCAATCCCCCATAACTGAAAAGTTAAGTTGCTTTTAAGGTTTCAATAATAAAAACAATGACAAGCATTTCTATTTAGACTTATTGTGCATATAGCCAATTTGTTTAATATAACTTATTCTTCCCTTAGGATCCTCTTCACGTACAACTGACTCTGTGCCTAGGAATGGCATAGCTCAGTCAAAGGGTATATTCATTACAATGCTGCATGATGAATCATTCCACAATTTAGTAGCTTAAATGAATCCTTCTAGGGTGAGGGATGCAGGAATATTGAGGTAGAGTTTTTCATGAGGCTGCTGTCAGATAGTGGCTAGAGCTATGGTCAATGAAGATTTGGCAAGACTAGAGGATCCACTCCATGGTGGTTCACGCACATGGGCAAGTTGATGCTGACTGCGAGTGAGAAGCCTTGTTTCTTCTCCACGTGGTTCTCTCCACAGGGTTGCTGAGTGTCCATACCCTTAACAGCCAAATTCCCCAAAAGCAAAGGTTTCAGAAAGCAAGACAGAAGTTGCAATGTTGTTTGTGACCTGGCAAGAGAAATCACACATTTTACTCTTGGCAATATTCTATTGATCACTGTGATAGGAAGAATAATGATTCCTAAAAAATGTCGATGTCTTCAACATGAAAACTGAATATGTTTGTAGCAGAAGCGAATTTTCAGGTGCAATTAAATTATACTTTTGAGATGGGGAGAGTATGCTGGAATATCCAGGGGGGTCCAATGTAATCACAAGAATCCTTATGAGTAAAAGGTGGAACAGGACAATTAGAATCAGAGAAAGAGATGTGACTATAGAAACAGATGACAGTAATGGGCTTGGTGACTGGAAGGAGGCCATGAGGCAAGGAGTGCAGGCAGCCCTGAGGTGCTTGAGAAGGCCGGAATGCAAAATTCAGAAAACACACCCTTTTTTGCACCTTGATTTTAGCCCACTGTGACTCATTTTGAATTTATGACTTTTGAAACTCTAAGATAATAAATTTGTGTTGTTTTAGTCACCGGCTTCATAGAAATTTGTTACAATAGCCACTAACATAGTCATGCAGCCATCACTCATCGTGGGAGGGAACTGTATGAGGGAAGAATCCAAGGGGCAAGGATGCATGGAGCAGTCTTGAATGCTGTCTGCCCCAGAGGTATGCCTGCTCTAAACTTGTATATATGTATGTAAATGTCAAACTGCCCAGGAAAGAGGAGAAAGAGGGCGTGAATCTACAACTAGAAATTTAGACAAACGCAAATGCAGTGAGTTCAGAGAAGGTGTGTTTCAAATGAAAAGTTTTTCAGTGCACGCATCTTCTTTTTGAGGAGAAAAGGAGAAGTAGATTCTTTAATAGCTTGGTGTCTTTCCCTCTGACATACAGAGAGAGGTAGAAAATGACAGGTCTACATTTAGAGAGCCTGTTTTATTTTTCCACCAGTTTATTCCCAGCTGCAATTCCATAAATACATGTTCACCTACCAGAATTTACGAACTGTATGGGACTGTAAAGCTAAGAAATTTTAAAATACTGTTGTATTTTCTGTTTCCCTTAAGCATTAATCAGAGATTAATTTTTAATTCAAGTGAATATTTTTATTACACTATTCCAAAACGAGAAACTTGAAATAAAGACATGTATGTGTTTAAGAAGAAACAAGTGATTTCCATTACAGGTACGGGGAGCTTGTTCTTGTGGAAGGCAAGTGTCTTCCAGAAAAATCTTAAAAGCTTCCTGTTGATCCAGCCTAATACCTGAGTGGGCTTTCACAAGGCTGGTACCAAAGTCTTGGGTCACAGAGAATGGGGAAGGCTTGTGTTTTCTACAGAACATCTACTGTCCAACAGAGAAAGACTGAGCTGGGGTCTTTTTCGTTTTGGAAGTTCTTTTTTTCTTTTTTTCCTGGAAGCCATAAAGTGCTTTAACAATTAATTATACCAGAAAAGAAAAGGAGATATACAAGTAAGCAGATGCTATTTCCAGCAAGCAAGTCAGATCCGTCAGTATGCTTTCCCAGGCTTTCTCTACTAAATGCATAGAATTTCTCTGTCAAAAGGGATTTAGAGGCCTCTTAGTTTCCCTAATTTTATAACTGAGGCAGCTGAGGCCTAGAGGCTTGATCTGCCATGAAAACTCAGGATATAAAAGTAGTAGGCAAAGAAATACTATATTTTATTTATCATTTAAATGACTTTGGGATTTCTCCTTACTCTTTTATGTGTTCCCTTCTTCCCAGCAACCAAATAGGATTTTTTTTTCTCTTGAAAATCTTAGAAAAGTAATCCAAAGTCATTTAAGCCAACATGATACTTATTGAGCAATGTAACAAAAAACACACAGATAGGTTTGAGTCCAGGAAGATTTGAGATGCAGTTATTCAAGTGTCTTCTCCACAGCCTGGTTTCTCTCCATCTCCTTGTTCAGCTTTCTCTGTGTCAGATTCATTTTTAAATACACTCTGTCCTTTCAGTGATACTACCCTTTTATTCTCCAGGTTCATGTTCAACAGGAGAGAGAGCTTGCCCTCTTTCATCTGCCCAGCAAGCTCCTTTGCATCACGTTGTCTTTGACTGAATCATGCGTCTATTACTAAATCAATTATGCTGGCCAGGATGTTGCTCTGCTGGATGTGTCATAACTTAGCCATATGCTATGCTATGGACCCAGAGCTGGCAGTAGAGGCTACATTCTTGAATTACAAGGACTGAAAGTTGAGGAAATTTCGAGTATTATTATGAGGGAAGGGGAATGGATAATGACTGGCCTACAAGTTACAAATGATTTTTTGTATTACCTTTAAAAGTTTTTTCCCTTTTCATTTCGTTTATTTAGCACCTCCTGTGTGCCAAGTATGCAAACAAGAAAAAACAGACAAGGTTTCTTAGTTCATTTGGTACTGCTATAACAAAATTCTCAAAATTGAATAATTTATAAAAGAAAGTTGTTTCTTTATTCATTCCTCTATTGAAGGGCATCTAGGTTAGTTCCACAATCTAGCTATAGTGAATTGGGCTGCTATAAACATTGATGTGGCTGCATCACTTTAGTATGCTGATTTTAAGTCCTTTGGGTATAGGCCAAGGAGTGGGATAGCTGGGTCAAATGGTGGGTCCATTCTGAGTTTTCTAAGGAAGCTCCATATTGCTTTCTAGAGTGGCTGCACCAATTTGCAACCCCACCGGCAATGTGTGTGAGTGTACCTTTTTCCCAACATCCCCGCCAACAACTATTGTTGCTTGTGTTCCTGATAATAGACATTCTAATTGGGGTGAGGTGAAATCTTAGGGTAGTTTCCATTTGCATTTCTCTTATTTCTAGAGATATTGAACATTTTTTCATAAACCTATTGATTGATTGTAGATCTGTGAAGTGTCTGCTCCTTTCCTTAGCCCATTTATTGATTGGGTTATTTGTATTCTTGGTGTAAAATTTTTTGAGTTCTTTATAGATTCTGGTGATTAGTGTTCTATCTGAAGTGTGTGTGGCAAAGATTTTCTCCCACTCTGTAGTCTCTCTCTTCACATTGCTGATTGTTTCCTTTGCTGAGAAAAAGCTTTTTAGTTTGAATCTATCCCAATCATTGATTCCTGCTTTTACTTCTTGTGCTTTGGGAATCATGTTAAGGAAGTCTGGTCCTAAGTCAACATGATGAATATTTGGACCTATTTTTTCTTCCATTTGGTGCAGAGTCTCTGGTCTAATTCCTAGGTCCTTGATCCATTTTGTTGAGTTTTGTGCAGAGTGAGAGAGGGGTTTAGTTCCATCTTGCTGCATATGGATTTCCAGTTTTCCCAGCACCATTTGTTGAAGAGGCTATTATTCAGCCATAAAGAAGAATAAAATTATGGTGTTTGCAGGTAAATGGATGGAATTGGAGAATATCATGTAAGTGAAATAAGCCAATCCCCAAAATCCAAAGGCTGAATGATTTCTCTGATAAGTGGATGATGATACATAACAAGGGGTGAGGGGAGGCAAGAATGGAGAAAGGATGGGTTGTATAGAGGAAAATGAGGGGTGGGGGGGAGGAAAAATAACAGAATGAGACAAACATCACCCCATGTACATGTATGATTATACAAATGGTGCAACTCTACTTTGTCTACAGCCAGAGAAACAAAAGTTGTACCCTATTTGTGAACAATGAATCAAAATTTAAAAAAAAAAGAAACACTGAAAAAAAAAATAAGAAAGTTGTTCTCTCACAATTCTGGATGCTAGGAAATCAAAGATCAAGGCATTGGTAATTTTGGTTTCTGGTTCCAAGATAGTGTCTTCTTGTAATTTCCTCCACAGAGGAGGAATGTTGTGTCTGCATGTGGCAGAAGAGCAGAACTGATAGCACACACACACCTGTGAGCAGTTTTTATAGTGACATTAATCCCTTTATGCCATACCTCTGTACCATTGCATTTGGTATTGCATTTACACCATGTAAATTTGGGTGCCACAAATCAGCAGTCTCTAATACATGGAATTTGTAACCTGAAGAAGTAAATGTATTTAGAAACAAACATTAAGACTAACAATCCCACAAATGGATTCAATAATTAAAAAAAAATAGTGCTTATCTGTTAGTGAGATACACTTAAATATTTACAGATAAAATTGATGTGATGTTTCTTTCATGTTGTCTGGGCTTGTGGGGTAATATAGGGTGGTGTGCAGGAATTTAGATTAAATGAAATTGAGCATTGGTAGACTGATATGTATATGGGGATCCATTATACCATTCTCTCTAATTCTGTATACGTTTGAAGTTTTCTATAATAAAACAGTTTAAGAAAGCAATTTCACAAATAAGTGCTGATAAGTTAGATATATATAATATACAAAATATATTATATATAACAATATATAATACTTATGCTATCGATAATATATACTAATTATATTATTATGTAAAATAAGCATTATATGATATAAATAATATAATTTATATTACATTACATATTATAATATAATTGTTGTCATTTGGATGTGAGGTGTCCCCCAAAAACTCACGAGTGAGAAAATGCAAGAAGGTTCAGAGGAGAAATTACTGGGTTGTGAGGGTTTTAACCCAATCAATGATTTAATCCCCTGATAGGGATTAACTGAATGGTAGTTGTAGAGGGTAGGGTATGGTTAGAGGAAATGGGAATTGGTATATGGCTTTGGGATATATATTTGTACCTGGCAAGTGGAGACCTATCTCTGCTTTCTGATCACCATGATGTGAGCTGTTTCTCTCTGCTACACTCTCTGGCCATGATGTTCAGCATCACCTTAGCCCAGAGAAATGGAGCCAGCCTTCTGTGGCCTAAGACCTCTGAAACTCAGCCTTCAAATAAACCTTCCTTCCTCTACAATCATTTTGGTTGGTTCCTTTAGTCATAGCAGTGAAAAAGCTGACTAAAACAATAATATAAATAATATATTAATTGTAACACAATATAGAATTTATAATGATAAATAATACATAATATATAATTATATATAATACATATATAATATATTACATATTGTTATATATCATATTTTTTTATTTTTTATTTTTTGGTTCAATGTACACAAATGGAGTACAACTATCATTTTTCTGGTTGTATACAAAGTAGAATCATACCATTTGCATATTCATACATATACATAGTATAATGATGTTTGTCACATTCTATTATCTTTCCTTCCCCACCCTCCTCCCCTTACTTTCCTCTATACAATCCATCCTTCCTCCATTCTTCTCCTACCTACCCCCCCTTACATGTCATCAACTACATATCAGAGAAATCATTCAGCCTTTGTTTTTTTGGTATTGGCTTATCTCATTTAACATGATACTATACCACAGTTTCTTTATCCATTCATCTATTGAAGGGCGTCTAGGTTGGTTCCACAATCTCTCTGTAGTGAATTGGGCTGCTATAAACATTGATGTGGCTGCATCACTGTAATATGCTGATTTTAATTCCTTTGGTTATAGGCCTAGGAGTGGGATAGCTGGGTCAAATGGTGGTTCCATTCTGAGTTTTCTAAGGAACCTCCATACTGCTTTCCAGAGTGCCTACAACAATTTGCAACCCCACCAGCAATGTTTGAGTGTACCTTTTTCCCCACATCCTCGCCAACACCTATTGTTGCTTGTATTCTTGATAATAGACATTTTAATTGGGGTGAGATGAAATCTTAGGGAAGTTTCCATTTGCATTTCTCTTACTATTAGAGATTAGAGACATTGAGTATCTTTTTCATATATCTGTTGATTGCTTGTAGATCCTCTTCTGTAAAGTGTCTGTTCATTTCCTTGGCCCATTTATTGATTGGGTTATTTGTGCTCTTGCTGTAAAGTTTGTTGAGCTCATTATAAATTCTGGAGATTAGTGCTCTATCTGAAGTGTGTGTGTGGCAAAGATTTTCTCCCACTCTGAAGGCTCTCTCTTCACATTGCTGATTGTTTCCTTTGTTGAGAAAAAGCTTTTTAGTTTGAATCTATCCCAATTATTGATTCCTGCTTTTATTTCTTGTGCTTTGGGGGTCATGTTAAGGAAGTCTGGTCCTAAGCCGATATGATGAATATTTGGACCTACTTTTTCTTCTATTAGGTGCAGGGTCTCTGGTATAATTCCTAGGCCCTTGATCCATTTTCAGTTGAGTTTTATGCAAGGTGAGAAATAGGGGTTTAGTTTCATTTTGCTGCATATGGATTTCCAGTTTTCTCAGCACCATTTGTTGAAGAGGCTATCTTTTCTCCATTGTATGTTTTTGGCTCCTTTGTCAAGTATGAGATAACTGTATTTCTGAATTTGTCTGTGTGTCCTCTATTCTATATCATTGGTTTACCTGGCTATTTTGGTGCCAATACCATGCCATTGTTACTATTGCTCTGTAGTATAGTTGAAGGTCTGGTATTGTGATACCACCTGCTTCACTCTTCCTGCTAAGGATTACTTTAGCTATTCTGGGTCTCTTATTCCTCCAAATGAATTTCATGATTGCTTACTCCATTTCTATGAGGTCCGTCTTTGGGATTTTAATTGGAATTGCATTGAATTTGTATAGCGCTTTTGGTAGTAGGGCCATTTTGATAATATTAATTCTGCCTATCCAAGAACATGGGAGATCTTTCCATCTTCTAAGGTTTTCTTTAATTTCTTTCTTTAGTGTTCTGTAGTTCTCGTTGTAGAGGTCTTTCACCTCTTTTGCTAAATTGACTCCCAGGTATTTTATTTTTTTTGAGGCTATTGTGAATGGGGTAGTTTTCCTAATTTCTCTTTCAGAGGATTCATCACTTATGAACAAGAATGCATTAGATTTATGGGTGTTAATTTTATATACTGCCTCATTGCTGAATTCATTTATGAGTTCTAGAAGCTTTCTGGTGGAATTTTTTGACTCTGGTAAATATAGAATCATATCATCTGCAAAAAGTGATAGTTTAAGTTCTTTTCCTATTTGTATCCCTTTTATTTCTTTAGTCTGTCTAATAGCTCTGGCTAGAATTTCAAGGACGATGTTGAACAGAAGTGGTGAAAGAAGGCATCCCTGCCTAGTTCCAGTTTTTAGAGGGAATGCTTTCAGTTTTTCTCCATTTAGAATGATGTTGGCCGTGGGCTTAGCATAGATAGCCCTTTAGATGTTGAGGTATGTTCCTACTCTCCCTATTTTTTCTAGTGTTTTGAGCATGAAGGGGTGCTGTATTTTATCAAATGCTTTTTCTGCATCTATTAAAATAATCATGTGATTCTTAACTTCAAGCCTGTTGATGTGGTGAATTGCATTTATAGATTTCTGGATGTTGAACTAACCTTGCATCCCTGGGATGAAACCCACTTGGTCATGGTGCACTATCTTTTTGATATGTTTTTGTATGTGATTTGCTAAAATTTTATTTAGAATTTTTGCATCTATGTTCATTAGGGATATTGATCTAAAATTTTCTATCCTTGATGTGTCCTTGTCTGGTTTTGGTATCAGGGTGATATTGGTTTCATAGAATGAGTTTGGAAGGGTTCCCTCCTCTTCTATTTCATGGAATACTTTGAGGAATATTGGATTGAGTTCTTTTTTGAAGGTCTTGTAGAACTCAGCTGAGAATCCATCTGGCCCTGGACTTTTCTTGGTGGGTAGGCTCTTGATGACTTCTTCTATTTCATTGCTTGAAATTAGTCTATTTAAATTGTGTATGTCCTCTAGATTCAGTTTGGGTGGATCATATGTCTCTAGAAACCTGTTAATGTCTTCAAGCTTTTCTATTTTGTTGGAGTATAGATTTTCAAAATAGTTTCTAATTATGTCTTGTATTTCAGTAGTGTCCATCGTGATAGTTCCTTTTTCATCTCGAATTTTAGTAATTTGAGTTTTTTCTCTTCTTCTCTTTGTTAGTGTGGCTAAGGGTTTATCAATTTTGTTTATTTTTTCAAAGACCCAACTTTTTTGTCAATTTTTTCAATAGTTTCTTTTGTTTCAATTTTATTGATTTCAGCTCCTGCCTTCTACTACTTTTGGTGTTTATCTGTTCTTATTTTTCTAGGGCTTTGAGCTGTAATGTGAGGTTGTTTATTTGTTGACTTTTCATTCTTTCACTGAATGCACTCCATGCAATGAATTTTCCTCTTAGTACTGCTTTTATCATGTCCCAGAGATTTTGATATGTTGTATCATTGTTCTCGTTTACCTCTATGAATTTTTTAATTTTCCCCCGTGTCTTCTGTTATCCATGCATCATTCAATAGTGTATTATTTTATCTCCAAGTATTGGAGTAGTTTCTTTTTTGTGTTTTATTATTGATTTCTAATTTCATTCCATTATGATCTGATAGAATGCAAGGTATTTTCTCTTTGTATTTGCTAAGAGTAGCTGTGTGGCATAACATATGGTCAATTTTAGAGAAGGATCCATGTGCTGCTGAGAAGAAAGTGTATTCACTTGTTGAAGGATGGAATATTCTATGTATGTCTGTTAAATATAAACTATTGATTGTGTTATTGAGATCTATGGTTTCTTTGTTCAATTTTTGTTTGGAGGATGTGTCCAGTATTGAGAGAGGTATATTAAAGTCACCTAGTATTATTGTGTTTTGGTCTATTTGGTTTCTGGAATTGAGGAGGATTTGTTTAACATACATGGATGTGCTGTTGTTTGGGGCATAAATATTTGTGATTGTTATGCTTGCTGATTTATGCTTCCCTTGAGCAGTATGAAATGACCTTCTTTATCCCTTCTGACTAGCTTTGGCTTAAAATCTGCTTTATCTGAAATGAGAATGGAGACCCCCGCTTTTTTAGTGAGTCTGTGTGCATGGTATGTTTTTTTCCCATCCTTTCACTTTTAGTCTGTGGATGTCCTTTTCTGAGATGAGTCTCTTGAAGGCAGCATATTGTTGGGTCTTTCTTTTTAATCCAATTTGCCAGTCTTTGTCTTTTGATTGATGAGTTTAGGCCATTTACATTCAGGGTTATTATTGAGATATGACTTGTATTCCCTGTCATTTTGGCTTTTTTTGGCTTTTAACTTAACTTGGTTTCTCCTTTGATTGGCTATTTCTTTAGGGTAATTCCTCCCCTTGTTGACTTACACTGTTGTTTTTCATTTCTTCCTCTTGGAATACTTTGCTGAGAATGTTCTGTAGTGCAGGCTTTCTATTTGTGAATTCTTTTAGCTTGTGTTTATCATGGAATGATTTTATTTCATCATCAAATCTGAAGGTAAGTTTCGCTGGTTTTAAGATTCTTGGTTGGCGTCCATTTTCTTTCAGAACTTGAAATATGTTGTTCTAGGCCCTTCTTGCTTTTAGGATCTGGGCTGAGAAGTCTGCTGATATCCATATTGGTTTACCCTTGTATGTAACCTGATGATTTCTCTTGCATCATTTAAGATTCTATTTTTATTTTGTACATTAGGAATTTTCATTATAATGTGCCTTGGTGTGGATCTGTTGTAATTTTGTGCATTTGGTGTCCTGTAAGCCTTTTGCATTTGATTTTCCATCTCATTCATCAGATTTGGGAAATTTTCTGATATTATTTCATTGAACAGATTATTCATTCCTTAGGTTTGTATCTCTGTGCCTTCCTCAATCCCAATAATTCTTCAATTTGGTCTTTTCATGATGTCCCATATTTCTTGGAGGTTCCCTTCATGATTCCTTACCATCTTCTCTGTTTGGTCAACTTTGTTTTCAAGATTAAATATTTTGTCTTCATTGTCTGAGGTTCTGTCTTCCAAGTGATCTAGCCTGTTTGTTATGCTTTCTATTGAGTTTTTAATTTGGTTTATTGTTTCCTTCATTTCAAGGATTTCTATTTCTTTTCTTTTCCAGGATCTCTATCTCTTTATTGCTCTTTTTTGCTTCCTGCAATTGCTCTTTCAGCTGATTATCGGTGCGATCATTCATTGCCTGCATTTGCTCTCTCATCCCATCGTTCACTTCTCGGATCATTCTAATTATGTACATTCTGAATTCCTTTTCTGACATTCCTTCTATCATGTTGTCATTGGGTTCTGTTGATATATCATCTAGGTTTGTTTAGGACACTTTCTTCCTGTATTTTCTCATGTTGCTTGTGTATCTTTCCTTCTAGCAGTGCAAATCAGAGGAATTGCAGTTTCCCTATAAAGACTTATAGTGTCCCTGCAGATTTCCAATACCTCACCTTGAAGAGATTATTATTAGCAGTACCCCATATAAACAATATGCGTCCTTAAACCATATAGAACCTATTTAGATATTAACTGCATTATAATATACAGAGATGAGTTCAAATTATTATCTACTGCATAATCAATAGGTTTGCAATAAGGACCACAATTTCAAACAGCAGAAAAAGAGGATTCGGAGGGGTGCAGAATATGACGTTAATGAGATAGGAAGTGAGTCTATAGAGGTACTGTGTCGTAGGAATAGTGAGAGAAGAATGAAAGGAAATAAGTTGTTAGCATGAGAAAAGAGAATGAGTCTCCAAGGACACAGCTATATTAGAGGATGATAAAATGACAAGAATATTAATAAGAAAAAAGTGCGAATGTAGTAAGTATATTAGGAATAATTGTAATAATACTACTATTTAAAAAAAAAGAAAAAGAAAAAGAAAGTTCTGCAATAAAATTATACTGTACTATTCAAACCTCCTATTGTTCAGTAGTCTGATGCCTGTGAGGTACTTAATAATGTGGTGTCCCAAGAAGGGTGCTGTCCCACTGCCTCGAGGTCAGGGATAATGAATGATTGTGGGCAAAGGCAACCTGGCGTTGTTAGATGGTCAGCAACAGTGTGGGTGCAGGCCTGGGACTAGACCAGGGAGAGGACGCAGGCCT
Source organism: Glaucomys volans (assembly GCA_020662805.1). Lineage (NCBI taxonomy): Eukaryota > Metazoa > Chordata > Mammalia > Rodentia > Sciuridae > Glaucomys > Glaucomys volans. The sequence continues at coordinate 248,768 of JAJEJO010000127.1, read as the reverse complement.
GTGCTTGGAGCTGGATATGGCGGGCCTGATGACTTGGTGGGTATGTGTTCACAGCTGGGGCTGCCCGGGGTCAGGCCTGAGCCTGGCCATCGGTGGTTCTGGAGCGGTGGCTGGGGTCCCGCGCTCCTGGCTGGCGGCTGCCCGGGGTCAGTATATTTTATATATTATATAATATATGTGTTTTATTTATATATATAAATTTCCAGAAAGATTCACCCAAGTTTCAGTAGTCAGGAAGAGTTTCCAAGGCAGTGATGGGTTTGTTATGATCTTAAATATATTGAGATATTAGGAGGGCAGATATTAGCAGTAAGGCAAAGGTGGACTGGTCATGCTCAATCTCTTCTTGCAAACACTCCAATCAAATAAGACACTCCTTATGCTTGGGTGGAGGAGTGAATCAAAGTGGAACAGAAGGTCATAAATATCACTATGGGAGTTGCTCACAAATGGGTACATGAAGGTTGAGGGGTTACCATAGCCCTCTTAACAAGTAAGAGTAAACTAGATTAAAGCATGTAGGCTGGGGTGGGGTGGGGTGAGGCGGGAGGGTGGGCAGGTGGCTCTGTCTGTGCTGTGTGTGAGACACTGTGCCTAGTGTGGGGGGTGAATGGGGATGGGTGGGGCTTAACTCCACCCTTAAGTTGTCTGTGATCTCGGTAGGAGACAAGCCACCAACCAGACTGTTAATAGAGGTTGACATTATAGAAGAAGTCAAGGTAAAACGAGAGAGGAAAGGAGGGGAAAGAGACAGCCAAGGAGACCTAGGAAAGGTCTCCCAGAGGAGTAGTTATTAAAGGATCCTCAGGAACAGATTGAATGGGCAGAGTTTCCATAAGTGGAGGTGGCAAGGAAGGGCACTCCAGACAGAGGGAACTGCACAGGGAGTCTCCTGTCCTGTTTTGTCCAGTGTTCCCACTTGTATATCCATCTCTTTATTGCTCAATTTCTGGGGGAGGGGAGGCTCCACCATTCACCTCTCCCAGTGCAGCAAAGCCTGAGGGTGAAGACCTTTCTTTCAGCACCCTTCCTTGTCTTTCTGCTGTCCACCCAGAACAGCCCTACCCTTAGGCTCCCTTGTGCTGCTTTTTATATGGCTTGTATAAGAGCGAAGCTATAAACACACCAGGATGCAAATTCATCATTGTGATGATTTTATTAGTGATTTGAGGTCAAGATTGCAGAGAATCAAAATTGCCTGTGTAGAATGAAGTACACTTAGATGAGTGGCAAAAGAGTTTTTATTGTATGCTGCACTGTCACAGGGAATGATACTGTCATCCTTTTCCCTCACCCTACTTTCCAAAGCTTTTAAAGAAACAAGCTGGAGAGGGTGCTTCTTTAAAAGGGGAGGGATAATGGGAGAGTTACTCTTTCCAGAGTATGTGGGACGAGTTCTTATTGAATGTCTTTTGCATAAATAGTGGGCTTCCTGCTTAACACTGTTACTCTTAAATAAAATATTAGATTGAAAGCATGTCTATTCTTCAACGATTCATTAAAGACGATCTATGTTTAAACCTTAAATGAATTTTTCTGACACTAAAATAATGTACATACAGCGAAGTGGAGGTGACGTCTTGCCACACTGAATATTTTTACTATTTACTATAAGTATTTTTACTATATACTATAATTCTTATACTACTTACAGTCCTGGTTTACAAATGAGCCGTTTTAAGGGACGAATATCTACAAGGGAAAAGAAGAGATAGCTCTTTTATCAGAATGCCTCCCCACTGCCACCAAAAAAAAAAAAAAAAGGTTTAGGGACAGGCTGTTGTTGACCATAGGAGATAATCTGAACGACCTTCCAAGTCCTCCATCATGTCTCTTCTGCTATGGCTACACAGCAAACTTAACCAGGCACTCTTCTTCCTCCAGGTGCAGGCAGCCTGGACAGCTGAGCACACCAGCTGGGTTTCGGCCCCTGCTGTGTCCCTCCTCCTGGACCTTCCTGCAGGGAGTAGCCTGCAAGACTGTGGGTGTGTTCAGCAAGAGGTCAGTGAGTTCCTAACCACTCTGGTTTGGGTTGCTGAATTTCCTTATATTTTGCCACGCTTACATCTTTCTAAATTTGAGAATCAATAATGATATCCAATTTTTGATTTCTCAGAAATATATGAAGAGATTTTCCTGACCAAAATATTCTCATTAGGAACATTTTCTTCACCTGATTTTCTGTATTACTTCTTTTCAGTTCACAACTTCATCAATCTTCCTATTCTTTTTGTTTTGGGCCACATTTCTGCAGTGCTCCTAGAGGCTTCTCTGGAAATTCCAGGTTATTCATATCATATCAAGCCTGGTAGTGATGTTCTCTGGGGAAGGGTCAAGGAGTGGAATTTTTTATTTAGTTACTTTAGAAATGGGTCAAATTCTTAAACTGTTAACATGGGAGTTTCTGCACATTTTAAATTAAGAGATTTCAAGACTATTAATGAGAGAACACAGATTCCATAAAGACTTCTTTTATCTATTTAATAATCTATTCATCCATTTATCAAGCACTAAGTCCCAGGCTCAGTGCTGTGGGGGAAAAAAAGATGATGAATAAGATATTGTCCATGTTTTGAGGTGCTTTCAGTTTAATAGCACAGTTAGACAAAATAAATGTTTTATGATGTGATGCAGGGTACAGTGGATCTAAGAAGCAAGTTCCAAATCCTACATCAGTAAGAGGGAGATTCCCTCTGGTTAGTAGGACCCGGGAACGCTTGGTGGAGGTGACCATTAAGCTAAGGTTGGAGAATGGATCAGATGACAATGGGAGGGTGAAAGAACTTCAGGCCAATGGTGAGGCAAAGCACAAACCATATTGGGGTATGTGGCATGTGGTATGTATTATCTGAAACACAGGTAATAAAGAGAATGATGATAATGAGAGTAGTAATGTTCGGAGTGCCTGGCGGTTCACAAAGTGTTTTTAATCTACAGACACAAAAGATAGGTATCATTATCTTCTCTACAGGGCAAAAAATCTTCATCTCAGAGAAGCCACATCACTGTCCATAGTTGTTTAGCTCCTCAGTGCTGGTGTTGGGAGTCAAATGCAGATCCTCCTGCCTCAAAAGCCCGTGTGCTTTCTACTGTGCGGTGGGTGTGCTTTCCTCAACTTGTGTAGGTGGAGGACAAATGAGGAATGAGACTTGGGGGACAGATTAAGAAGCTGAACTTCAAGGGGTAGATTTTTTAGGTGAAAGGAAGAAGGGAATTCAGTGAAACAGCATATTGCAAGGACGATTTTACTTTTTGAGTTGATCTTTCTACCCCTGGTTCTATGTGTAAATGATGGGGAATATGCTTTGATTGGAAAAAGGTTGTTAAATATGGTATTTTTCTGGTAGAAGAATGTATATATTTAAATGACATTATTCAAGTGATGATGATGGCAATGAATATGTGGTGAACCTAATGCCAACAACAGGCCCAAATTATATCATCTCTGATGCTCAGGACTCTATGTAGCACCGTTGTGTAATCTGTCACCTTGTTGTAACTGAAGGAGCAGGGCTGTAGAACCAGAAGGAAATTGGTTCACATCGCAGGACACAGAAGCTTAATTAACTTCCCTGAAGAAATAGTTGAAACAGCTTTAAAGTACATACAATGGGTATGTTCCTACACTATTCCAGTTATCTAAACAGGTGAGTATTGGTAAGTATCAAAGTTCTCATCTATAAAACGGGTGTGCAGTCACATGTTATAGAGTTGTTGTGAATGCTTGTAAAAATAAACTTATAACACATCTTATAATGACAACAGAGCAATAATTCAGTGTTAAAATTCTCCTATAGAGTATTTCTCCTATAGGGATTTCTGAGCATGCCTAAATGGAAACATGATAGTAACATGACAGCAATATGAATAGTCAGCATCAAAATTTTGCTTACTTTAATGAAGGCTGTTCTTTCCTTTACAAAAAGAATTATGGCAAAATAGGCAACCGAGTGTATAGCTTTGAATTTAAATATATTCTGAGAACTGAAAGGATTTATATAAGCATATCTAATAGTAAAAATACCTTAAGTTATTGGTTGTAGAACCTTGTGAAAAATACAAGTCATTCTTAAGATGTTGAAATATGATTTTACATCCATTATATCAATGCAGTTCTGTCTGGCTTTTTAATGATAGTTTTTTAATTCTTTTTGAGAAAAAAAAATTGGTACATCAAAAGTAGGTCATGCTGTGCATAAATTTCTTTTCCTAGCATGATGTGTGCTTGTAAAGTAGATTGTGAATTCAGCCTCCTCAGAACAAAAAATGGATGATACTGACATTTACGTTGAAAATCAGATGTATTATGTGCATTCATTGAAAAGTATTGCTGCAATTGTTTCTTGGTGAAAAACGCTTGTCTACAAGACTTTGTTTTAGTTAAGAGTCTTCTAATTGAGACCCTTGTGTGGAAACCTCCCAGAGGAAATTCCTATAATTGGTGAAAGCAAAGAGGGAGTGTACAACACACACAATAATTTCATCTTCCTGAAGCCCTAGCCCCTAATGCTTTAAGTGATCTCTTACCTTATCCCAGGACACAGAACCTTGATTAACTTATCTAAAGAAATGTTTGGAATAACTGTTAAATATATATAGTTAGCATTATCTTTAGGATGTGTTCCTGTTCATTTTGTGAAATGTCAGATAACTATTCTTGGAGCATTTTGTGAAGAGTTCTGTTGAACCATGGACAGTGTTACCAGATTCATAAAACAGAAAATAAAAACAAAAAACAAAAAATTTCCCAAACTAGGAGAGTACTTTTTCGAAGGGTTCTTTGTAGGTTATTATGACAAACTTCTGAAAAATAAGTCCATCCTGTAAAATATTTCATCAGTACTTCCCTGAAATAACCTATGCACAAGGTACAGTTTTAATATTGTAGTAAATGCAGGCAATGAGTTGATTAGACTATCCTTGTTTTGCAATCTGATACTGTAACAACATGGGCATGTGAAAATGTTAGGATATGAATTGCACTTATTTTCTCAGTATTCAGGTGGTCCTAAGTCCAGAAAATATTTATACATCTTAACCCTAGAATTTATCCTATCTTAATAATTTATCTCATGTAAGTGTGCGTCACAAAATGTATAAAAATGGTCGCTGTAGTGTTACTCATAACAGTAAACATACTGAAAAAAACTTAAATATTTAAAAATAAGACAGTTCTTAAATATATTAGACCAGACTCATAAACTGGAATATTATTTAGCAATTAAAAATGGATTTTTTTAGGAATAGTTAACAACTTTTGAAAATTCTCATGATTTGATGTAAGAATCATAAGCAAAATTGCATATATATTATAGTATATTATAAAAATATCAAATTGTGAAAATATCAATTGCAAAAATATCAAAATATGTTTGCATTGGTATTATTGGAAGGAAAAACATCAAAATATAATTACCCACTTTAGAGAAATGGAATTTGGGGTGATTTGTTTTCCTCCTTGTCGTTCATACATTTATTCATTCATTCAGTGAGTCTTTAGTGAGGACCTGACAAGTGACAGGGACATACTAGAGGTGCACATTCAATGAGGAGCAAAAATTAAAAAGGCCTTCATCACCAACATGTTTCCAATTTAGTGGGGAAGACATATATGAACCATGAAATCACATAAGTAAATATAAAACTGTGACTGATAATGCATTAAACAGGAGGGTGACTGAGAGCACTTATTAGGGAACCTGGCATAATTTGGGGCTTAATTCACTGAGGAACTGACTAGTGAATGGAAATTTGATGTGTGGGTAGGAGATTAAAGCAGGTGCTGGGAGAGGTCTGGGAGAACATTTCTGATTTTGTTGTTGTTGTTTTATTATTATTTTTATTTTTACAGATTTCATTTTGATTCATTATACACATATGGGGTACAAATTTTCATTTGTATGATTGTGCATGATGTACATTCATGTCATTATTATTAATCATACATGTACATAGGCTAATGATGCCTGTCTCATTCCACCATTTTTCATACCCCCACCTGTCCCCCTCTCATTTTCCTCTACATAATCTAAAGTTCCTCCATTCTTCTCTCACCCCCACCCTCCCCAACCAGATTTTATATCATCATCCACTTATCAGGGAAAACATTTGGCCTTTGTTTTTTTGGGATTGGCTTATTTCACTTAGCATGATAATCTCCAATTCCATCCATTTGTCTGCAAATGCCATAATATTATTCTTCTTTATGGCTAAGTAGTATTCCCTTTGTATATATATACCACAGCTTCTTTATCTATTCATCTGTTGAAGGGCATCGAGGTTGGTTCCACAGTCTAGCTGGTTCCACAGAATTGAGCTGCTATAAACATTGATGTGGCTATGTTACTGTAGTATGCTAATTTTAAGTCCTTTGGGTATAAACCAAGGAGTAGGATAACTGGGTCAAAAGATGGGTCCATTCCAAGTTTTCTGAGGAATCTCCACACTGCTTTCCAGAGTGGCTGTACCAATTTGCAACTCCCCCAGCAATGTAAAAGTGTGCCTTTTTCCCCACATCCGTGCTAACACTTATTATTGTTTGTGTTCTTGATAATAGTCATTCTAATCAGAGTAAGATGAAATCTTAGAGTTGTTTTAATTTGCATTTCTCTAATTACTAGAGATGTTGAACACTTTTTCATGTATTTATTGATCGCCTATACATCTTCTTCTGTAAAGTGTCTGTCCAGATCCTTGGCTCATTTATTGATTGGGTTCTTTGTATTTTTGGCATAAAGTTTTGTAAGTTCTTAATAAATTTTGGAGATTAGTGGTCCATCTGGAGTGTGTGTTTGCTGAGGAATAGCATGGTAAATCCCTGTGGTAGATGGAGCAAGCTGTGTTTGAAAACATGAGGGTAGTGGTATGGGGAAAATATTTGGGATGAGTGATAAAATATTTTTGTTTTAAAAGTTTTACTTTTCTGCACCATAAGCAGAAAACTGAAGTCCTACTGGATAGAAATATTAAAGAACAGCATATAGAATGAGAAGAAAAGATGACATTTAAAAATATTATAAAATGTGCCATTTAATGACTTTTTTTGCATTACTGGAGATTGATCATGCATAAGCTAAACAAGGGATCTACCACTGAGCCACATTCTCAGCCCCACTTAATGGCTTTGACGGAGGGAAGAGGACACAGAAAAGTAGAGAAGTAGCAAGAAAACTAGACAAGGGCTTATCATGCAAACCAGGGGTGTGAAAGTAGGGAGATCACCCATGTCAAAACTACTGGTAAAGAGTAACAATAGCTGTACTCCATTTGTGTTCAATGAATCAATAAGTAAATAAAAAACAAAAACAACAACAACAACAAAAAAACTACTGGTAAGTCCTGGGCATAAAGGGTGGAAATGTGTTTTGGGTTTTATATTAAAAGTTTCTGGTGACCTTAGCAAATGTTATTTGACTGGAGTGAATGGGGACATATGAGGACAAGGAGGTAAGGATGATATCTAGAAGGTGATGTGAGAATAAAGGAAAGTTTTCATTGCTATATTTAATTTCCAGAGACTTCCCTTTGTTTAAATGGCATTAGAAAGGATGGACTAAGATCATGTGTGAGAGAGAGAGTTGAAAATGAAACAAAAGGAAATACTCTATGTGTAAATTTCCCATGAAGTTCAGAAGAGATGAGATACAATGCTATCATAAGTCCTAAAGGAATATTTCTGAAAGTAATAAATAAAAACTGAGGAAAAAGGTTAATTCCTAGAGAGAGATGGACACTTTCTCTTTGCTAGCAGATTGCAGGGAAGGGTGCAGAATTAAGTTGATAGCTATAGCAACTTAGTCTTTGAAGAACCCATCGTCTCCTGAGGGAAAGAGTGAGAAGAGTTGAAAGTTGGAGAGTTGAGAGGAAAGAGAGCACTTTAAATAGTTGCTTGGAGAGTGAGTGTGAAGTGGTCTGGGAAACATCCCAGAAAGGTCAGGCAGAGGTGAGAGCCCACTGAAGTTGGTGGTATGGATCCACAGCCAGGCTAGTCTGCCCTGGCATTGACTGTCTCCAGCAGTGCTGAGCCACACAGGACCAGAGAACAGAAAGAAAATAGTGTGCTCATTCAGAGGTGAGATTTTGCCACACCAATGAGGCATAATGACAGAGGAACGAGAAAGTTCAGAACATGAGCAGAGATTTTTCTACACTGATGGATCGTGGAACCCAAGCTGAATAGCAAATATGTGATAGCTGCTAATATGCCCTGGATGAACTGGCACTAAATAGAGGGATCAGGGTACTCATTTTCCTAGGAGGCTGAAGAGTGATCATAATTTGAAGTGGCTGAATAAGATAACTTGGACTCTAGACACTTCTTTGGTTCAAGCAAGTAGTTCTTGAATAAATAACTTGGGATATAAAGTAGTTAACAGGTGCGAGAAGGTCCTTTCTGTACTTTTCTGTTTTCTAATATTTCTGCACTATGTGTTTCACTTTTATAATCAGAGAAGATACAAAAGTGAAAATCATCCTTATTTTTCTATGAATCTCATTATTCTTAGCTGAATGGAAACCTCGATGTAAAAGATCAAATTGTGAATAAAAATCTTGTGTAGGTTAAGATGTTCAGCTGGAAGTAATCCTGACAATCAACGTTTTCTAAGTTCTGAAATCTGTTAGAGGTGTTGTCTCCTGGTCTCCAGGATGACTGCTTCTGGGAAGCTCCCTCTAGTCTGGACATTTTGCTAGTTAGGAACAGGGAGCTGTACTCCCAGCTGGCTCACAGCAGCCACTTCTGAGAGAAAAGGCCACATGTTCTGTTCTTGGAGTATATTTAGGAGAAAGAAGGTGCATCATTGTTTTCACAGTATTTTTTTTTTAATTGTAGATGGACACAATACATTTATTTCATTTATTTATTTTTTATGTGGTGCTAAGGATCGAACCCAGTACCCCACACATGCTAGTCAAGTGCTTAACTACTGAACTACAACCCCAGCCCCATTCACAGTATTTTTGAAAATGATATTGAAATGGAGGTGATTCCTTGGCATCATCAAATTGTACTATGTGTATGACATATCCATGCTAGGGTCTTGGATTCGAAGAGTCACTTATTCCTCAGAGGAAGTGAGAGATCACGTAGTCCAGCAAATTTATTTTGTGATGAAGAAATTGAGGCTTATGGTCAGCTTGAACCAATATTCTAATTTCTTTTCCCTGTTTCTCTTCTCATGAGGGAATGTAACATAGTAAACAGAATCTAAATATTTCACCATAAAATATAAAGTATTATGGACTTTCTAATATCAGTTCTCATATTTAAAGCAAAACTGAAGGCTTCTCTATTCCTGGTTTTTGTCTGGTGGAATTTCCAATTCACGGCATAACTGCAGAGCAGCATTTCTCAAACTGTGTTCCAAGAAATGTCAATCAGTTTATGCTGCATGATACAAACCTCTTCTGAGGGTCACACCTCACCTTAGTATATGCAAAGTTATGGGAAGGACTCAAGTGAATTATATTTTAAAACTTTATTTAACCTAGGCAAATTTGTTACAAATTTTTTTAGAGTTATAGGGTTTTTTTCTTTTTTTTATTTTTACAGACTGAATTTTGATTCATTGTACACAAATGGGGTGCAACTTTTCATTTCTAAGAGTGTGAATAATGTAGATTCATCCCATTCCTGTAATCATACATGTACATAGGGTAATGATGTCTGTCTCACTCCACCATCTTTCACACCCTGCCCCTCCTCCCTCTCATTTCCCTCTACGATATCTAAAGTTCCTCCATTCTTCTCTCACTCCTGATAGACCATACTGTGGTTTGAATGAAGTTTGATTCCCAAGGGTCTATGTGTTGGAGTTCTGGTACCAGGATAGTGGTTTTGGGAGGTGACTGGACCTTTAGGGAGGTGGGGCCTTATGGGGGCACTGCTCTCAAAAGGAATGAGGGTTCTCTGTGAATTCTCAGGAGAAACTTATAAAAGTCTGAGCCTGGCCCCACCCAGTCTCTCACTCTGGCCTCCTGTTTGAGATGTGATCCTTCCTTCTATGATGTGACACTATCTGTAAAGACTAAAACAATGGGGCCCCTCAATCTTGGACTTTGAACTTCCTAGGCTGGGAGCTCAATAAACCTCTTTCCTTCATAAGTAGCTTGCCTCAGGTATTTGTTATGATATTGGAATGCTGTCTAATACAGAATAGGGATAAACTTCAGGGATTTGTTTAGGGTAACGGGAGTGGCGATAATCAGACATGCAATTGTAGAAGAAACCATCACCAATGTTAATTAATTGAGCCTTATTCACCTTCCTCCCCAAGGTATTTGTTCCACCAAGGCCTTGCAGGCCTCCACAGAATGTGGTGCTAGAAGAATTGGGAAAGGATGAAATGCAGCAATGGCAGCTATAGTAAACAGTAGAGTCCCAGATGCAGCAGTCATCTGTCAAGATGACCTAAGTCTTCACCTGATGAACATAATCTCCTGCAGCAATTAAAAATTCCAATCTTTAAATTTTTATGGATATTAAACTAGTCATTTAAAAAGGACTCTGTTAAAAGTATATTAAAATGGAAGGGACAGTATACTAAATGAGTAGGTTGACATATAAATATGCAAAACAATATTGCTACATTCCAACATTTCTTTGGTAATTATTTCCCCCAAATGTTTCAAGACTAGGTCATGTAAATCATGAGTTATGAGTTTATTTCATTTGAATGAAATGCAGAGTACTATAGAACCTGCATTTAAAAACTGACTTTAAAAAATTCACATACCATAAAATACATCCTTTTAAAGTATATGATTCAGTGGTTTTTAGTACATTTACTAAGTTACACAATCATAACCAAAATATGATTCCAGACATTTTTGTCATTTCAAAAAGAAACCCTATACCTTTTAGCAATCACTCACAATTCCCCTCTTTCCCCATAGTATGGCGATCACTAATCTGTATGGATGGACTTTTTCTGGAAATTATGTATAAATGGAATCATACAATATGGGGTCTTTTGTGTCTGGTGTTATGGTTTAAATGTGGTGTCCCCCAAAAGATCACATGTGAGATATTGCAAGAAGGTTTGGAGGAGAAATGATTGGGCCATAGCCTTAAGGTAATAGTAGATAAATACAATGATAGGGATTAAATGGGTGGTAACTGTAGGCAGGTAGGGTGTGGCTGGAGGAAGTGATTCATTGGGGTCGTGGCTTTGGGATATATATTTGTATCTGGCAAGTGGAGTCTCTCTGCTTATTGATCATCATGTGGGTTGGTTCCCTCTGCCACACTCTTCTGCTGTGATCTTCTGCCTCACCTAGAGCTCTGAGGAATGGTGCCAGGCTCTTACGGACAGACCTCTGAAATCATGAGCCCTCAAATAAACCTTTCTTCCTCTGTAATTGTGCTGGTTGGGTCCTTTAGTCAAAGCAGTGAAAAAGCTGACTAAAACATCTGACTTCTTCTACTGAACATGTTTTCAAAGTTCGCCCATGCCATAACATTTATTGATATTTAATTCTTTTTAAAAGCTGATTAATATTTCACTGTATGGATATACTATGTTTATTTATCCTTCATCTGTTGATGAACATTTGTTTTTTTTCTCCTTTTTGACAATGATGAATAATGCTTCTCTGACTATTCCTAGACAAGTATTTGTGCAGTCACACATTTTCTTGAGTACACAGATGCTCCTCAAGTTAAGGTGGGTTACCTCCTGATGAATCCACTGTAAGTTGAAAATGGGTTTAGTACACCTAACCTGCTGAACACCATAGCTTAGCAACACAGTACACTGAAGAGTGTCCGTTACTTATTCTTGTGGTCATGTGGCTGACTGGGAGCTATCCAGTGTCAGAAGAGATTATCATACTGCATCTCACGAGTTCAGGGAAAGATCAAAGTTCAAAATCTGAAATATATATTTTACTGAATGTGCATGATTGTAAAGTAAGTAGAATGTCAAACCACTAGCAATCACTCTCGACCATTTGTACACCTAAAAGTGGAATTGCTGGGTCATATGGTAACTCTTTAACTTTTTGACAGACTTCTAAACTGCTTTCCAAAGTGGTTGCACTATTTTATGTTCCTGAGGGCAATGTAAGAAGGTTCCAATTTCTCCACATCTTAGACAACTCTAGCTTTTTTTGTTTATCTTTTTTATTCGAGTCATCATAGTAGGTGAGAATGGTTTCTCATTGTGTTTTCCATTTGCATTTCCCTAATGATAATGGCATTGACATCTCTACATGCACTAATTGGCCTTTGCCTATTGTTTTAGTCAGCTGTCACCGAAAACCTGATTTTAGAGTATAAATTTACTTGTCACTCAGTTTCAGGGGTCTCAATCCATAGATGGTTGACTCTGTTCCTCAGGGCCTGAGGTAAGGCAGGACATCAAGGAGGAAGAGTATGGTATAGGGAAGTGGTCTCAGAACATGACCACCAAGAGGCAGAGAGAAAGAGAGAGAGACTCCCTTCACCACTGACAAGATACATACCCCATGTGCACACCCCCAATGACCCACCTCTTCCAAACACAACCTATCTGCCTACAGTTACCACCCAGTTAATCCCTATCAGTGTATTAATGCACTGGTTAGGTTAATACCCAATCATTTCACCTCTAAATTTTCTTCTATTGTCTCTCACATAAGCTTTTAAAGGATATCTAATATCAAAACCAAAACACCTATCTCTTTCAGATAAATGTCTACTTTGGTCTTTTGTCCATTTTGAAGTTGGGTGTTACATGTTTATTGTTGATGTTTTGGTACTGGGGATTTAACCCAGGAGTGTTTTACCAATGAGCTACATCCCCAGACCTTCTTATTTTTTATTTTGAGACAGGGTCTTTCTAAGTTGCTTAGGGCCTTGCTCAGTTTCTGTGGATGACCTCAAACTTATGATTCTCCTGCCTCAGGTTCCTGAGTCTCTGAAATCATAGTTGTGTGCCACCGTGCCGGCTGTTATGTTTTTCTTCAATGTTGCAATGTTGAGTTTCAGCAGGTCTTCACATATCATGGATCCTAATCCCTTATTATATATAGTTTGAAAAGATTTTCCTCCCATTCTGTGAATTGCCTTTTCACTTTCTTTGTAATGTCCTTTGAAACATAAGTTTATTCACTTTTAAAAATTTTTATTAGATAAAAACTATATAATATTTTTGTGGTACCATGTGATGTTTTGATACATGTATACATTATATAATGTTCAAAACAGTAAGCCCATATATCTTCCCCATAGTTTGGATCTGGAATGTCCCCCAAAGATCCATGTGTTAAAGTCTTGGTTCCCAACTTGGTACTATGGGAGATGGCTGAACATCTAAGAAGTGGGCCTATTGGGAGGTCTTTGGATCATTCAGGTGTGTTATTGGAGGGCATACTGGGACCCCAGCCTCTTCCTCTTTTCTACTTCCTAGCCATGAAGGAAGTATTTTGCTCTGCCACATGCTTCTACCATGATATGCACAGGGTCCAATGAATCCTAGACTGAAACCTTGAAACTATGAGCCAAAGGAAAAACATTTCTTTTTATAAACTGATTTTTTCAGGTATACTATTTATATAGTAACATAAAGCTGACTAACTCAATCCCAAAACATTTATCATTTCTTAATGGTGAAAACATGCAAAATTCTTCCTTCTAGCTTTTTATTTAAAGTATGCAGTACATTATCATTATCTATAATCACCCTATTATAGAATAGAACAGCAGAATTTCTTTTCTCCTGTCTGTCTATAACTTAGTACCTGCTAATCATTCTCTCCTCATCCTTCCCTTCCCCATGTCATGTCCCCCCAATATCTAGTAATAACCATTCTACACTCAAATTCTGTGAGATCAAATTTTTATATTCCATGTTTGAAGGAGAAGAGGCAGCATATTGAGTTATTGAGTACTTGATATGTCCTGGTTATTAACCCCTTGTCAGATGTACAATTTGCAAATATTTTCTCCCATTCTGTCAGTTGTCTCTTTAGTCTATTAATTATTTCCTTAACTGTGTAGGAGTTTTTTGTTTAACAAATTCCCATTTGTCTCCTTTCACTTTAGTTTCCTGTGCTTTGGGAGTCTTATCCTTGCCTATTCCAAAATCTCAAGTATTTCTCTTGTTTTCTTCTAGTAGTTTCATAGTCTGGGGTCTTACATTTAGGCATCTAATTCATTTTGAGTTGGTTTTTGTATAAGGAAAACAACAGGGATCTAGTTTCATGATATCAAATTTTGCCAGCACCATTCCTTGAAAATACAGTCACTTTCCCACTGCACAGATTAGTAGGCTGTGGTTTACTTCTATGCCTCCTATTCTATTCCATGATCTATGTGTCTGTTTTTAATTGTATTCATTAAAAAATTTTTTTTCTTTTATTTTTGCAGACTGCATTTTGATTCATTGTACACAAATGGGGTACAACTTTCATTTCTCTGGTTGTACATGATGTAGATTTACACCATTCATGTAATCATACATGTACATAGGGTAATGCCGTCTGTCTCATTCCACCATCTTTCATACCCCTCCTCCTCCCCCCTCATTTCCCTCATTCTTCTCTCACACCCACCCCCCAACCCGATTTATACCAACCACCTTAGGACACAAAACTTATAGGCAGCAGCTAACAGTGAATAACCACTTAATCCGTATAAAAAATGGCCAAGAACATATTATTATTTTGTGGGACTTTCCATTTCCTTTAATTCAACTAGCTAGAATTATTTGCTATTTTCCCATTCAAACTTTAAAAACGAAGGATTTGTCTATTAAACAGAACTCTTCATTTCATTGTAAAGAAAGAACATGATGTCCTTGCCTTCGTTCTTTCCTCACAAAACTGTCTCTTTATTGTAGCCTTTGTTTATAAAGCAGGAAGAGGCACAGAGCAAGTTAATTTCATGTTGAGGAACAAAGATACATATAAATGAATGAAAATGTGGCCAACACAGCCAGTGTCCTTAAAATTATAAAATGAATACTCTCCTAGGTTGCTTTTTCTACTCCTTTTTCTACACTATGTCTCAATGAGAATGCAGTGATAAAAATTGAGGGTGAACAAAACACCACCACCACTTGGCAACTGATGTTTACCCTGGTTACCTAGTGGGACATGTTTATAAAACACATAATGATACTAGGAAAAGCACTTTCTGTTTTATGGGATGTGTCTTAAATATATGTTTATTCTGTTACACCTATGAAGTAGATACATTGGATATCTCCTTTTTTCAGATGAGCAAACTGATTTTAGAAAGGGGCAGTAAGCTACCTTATACTGCAGACAGTAAATGGTTGAACCATGACATCACTTCATAAGGGATATTTAAAAAGGAGAACCTTGATCCTAACCTGGAAAGGTCAAAAGGTGATCAAATTCTACCACAGTTTTCGCTGATGATTTGATTTCTAGGGCAGTCCTGTCCTAAACATTTATTCATCTACAACTCTGGCTCCTTTGTCGGTTCAGGGATGGGATGACATGGAGGGTCATGATGAGGATATAAACAACTGCAGCAGCTTCTTGGGGCACCTCCACTGGCCCGGTGCTTTCCTTTGTTATCACACACCTTCACGAGAGTGCTCTAAAGTTATGTCCTCTTACATCCAGTTTATAAGTGAGGAAGCTGAGGTGGATGGTGGGCTGTAACTTCTTTGGGGTGATGCAGTGGCAGAACTGAGAATAAACACAGTCCCATTTGACTTTGAAACACTGGCCACCATCACATGTAGACTCAGGGTTTTGTTTTTAACTGTTTGACTGTTTTGTCACCATCATTTAGTTATCAGTGGATTCCTTAGGTGGGCATCCCAATGAATTTATGTTATATATGAGAACAAAGAGATGATGAATAAATTGAGCATTGACATAGTTCATTTTACAGTGGAATTTTTCACAGATGTGGAAAAGACAAGAGGAAAACAAGTTACAATGATTGCTATTGGTTACCTGCTAATTTTTTTTCTTCATGCCAACAATGGGTCTGATTTCCATTTAGAAGCCATGCGGATATGGCAAGGTGCCACCACAGCTGGTTCTAGGGGTATAAATCAGGTTTAATTTAGTCCAACCAGGGAATACCACTGTCCCAGATGGAGGAACTGGTTCACAGGTGGTCTGATCTGGTCCAATCGGAATGAATTTAGGACCTTTTCTGGAAATGCTAGGGCTTAGGTGCTCTTGTCTCATATGTAGGGGCACAGCCTCAAATTGCTTGGCCACTTCTGTTTACATGAGGGAGTCATCCTGAGGACTGGTACTGAGAACAAGGAATTGAGATCATTGTAGAGAACTGCAGGTAGTCTCGGTGACAGCACAAACTGTCTTGCCTGAAGACCGATTTGCCTGAGTCTGAGTCATGTGAATCAATAATTCCCCTTTATCCACTTAGTCCTGATTTCCTGATGCTTGCAGCATGTCTATACTGATGCCATCTTCTGATTCCACTTGCTGGTCCTATTACTTATATTTTCTCTTATTTTTGTGACATATTGTCTTACTAGCCAGTTTTCACATGGCATTTGACTTTTTCTTTTTACCTACAAGATGATTAACTTTGCATTGCCTGACCATATACTAAAAAAAAAAAAAAAAAGCTTGTATTAAAAGGAAAGAAGTAGTTTGTTGGAGTGAACTCACCTACTGTATATTGCAATACAGCTCTAAGAATAATTTAATAAAGGAAAACAAGTGAGACTTTCCAAATTATATTTACTATAAGGAGATCCATGTTTCCTATTTAAGACTTTTACTGATTTATTTATTTTTGCCTTGTTTTTTATGGTACTGGGAATTGAACTCAGGGGTGCTCTACCACTAAGATGTATCTTCAGCCTTTTTCTTTTTTTGTTTTCAGAAAGGTTCTTGCTAAGTTGCCAAGGCCTGAACTTGAGATCCTTCTGCCTCAGCCTCCCCAGTCTCTGGAATTACAGGTGTGCACTACACCACCTAGCAATACTCTTAAAGAGTAGAGCAAATAAAATAAATTTTAGAACAAAAAGTGCTATTGTTATATATATTTTTTATTAAAGAACAATAACTAGTAAAAAAACAAAGAAGTTAAAAGTCCATCAACAGTGTTATTATTAAAACTCTCCCAGTGCCATTCAATTTTCTACTCTGCGTGAAGCAGACTAATATACACTGAAATTGAGTTGTCCAGTGTGAAGAAATGGTGTGTGCAAATTTGAGTATTAGCTACTTTAACACTAGCAAGGAAGACCAATGTTGTAATGTAGCTAACCAATTTCCAACAAATGATAAAGTGTCTTTTAAAATGTACAACAAACTCATTAGTTTTTGTGCTTTCTTTTTTTTTGGGGGGGAGGGAACTGGGGATTGATCTCAGGGGCACTGAGCCACTGAGCCACATCCCCAGCCCTATTTTGTATTTTATTTAGAGACAAGGTCTCACTGAGTTGCTTAGAGCCTCGCTAAGTTGCTGAGGCTGGCTTTGAACTCGCAATCCTCCTATCTCAGCCTCCCGAGTCGCTGGGATTACAGGCGTGAGCCACCCAGCTTGTGCTTTCTTGATCTAAGATGCCAGATATTTATTATGATAGATTCTTTTCTTGTGTATATATATATATGGTGCTGATGATCAAACTTAGGGTCTCACACATGCTTGGCGAGACTCTACCACTGGGCTATATACCCCCAGCCCCAAGAGATTCTTTATACTAACAAAAATTTGAAGATTCCTCCATTCCCTACCCACATTATAATACTATGGTTTAGTGGTCATTGAATGAGAAGCTGCTTTTGAATAATGTTGTAAATCTAAAATTAGAGAATTTATAACAAACATAAAATTGAGGATATGTGCAGTTGAGGAATGTCTATACAGGTGGATATGAATTGATTAGAATTTGGGAAGTGTAGCTGTGAAACTCCAATATCCAGGGTGAAGATAGCTGAGACATAGCTTTCCAGTGATCAATTTTGAATGGTTTTCTGGGGAATAAACCACACTTCAGGAGATTTGAAATCAATAGCAAAGAATAGCTTGTGGGTTTGAAGGGAGTAATGTGTTACAGGTCCTTGGTATTGCTTTGAAAAATGTTAAGTTATGGGCATAGGTTGGTGAGACTCAGGTGTGTGCAAGCATGTCTAAGATAAGGGCAGGGTGACATGAGTTGTCCAGGGGATAAGAAAATAAGATTATAAACTCCCTGACTCCCTTTCCCTTTTAATTTCCCTAATGACCAGTAACTGTAACTCCCATCTTGCTTTCCATTTCTACAAGGTGATAATCCTGCAATATGACTATGTAAACTTCTATGTCTTCCCCGTTTGAGTTTCCTGTTCTCTGGACTGCCTATATTCAAGCCTGGTGATTTTACCTCTTAATTATTTCTGAACTCCATTCCTTTCTTTCCATTCCTACACCATTGCCTCAATTCAGGTCCTTCCCTTTATTTCTCACCTGTGGTATTGTAGTAGCTTCCTGATTCACCTCTACTGGTTCCACTTTCTTTGTTCTCCATACCATTTTCTTCACCATGGCCTAAGTAAACCTTGAAATAAAAACTGCCCATATATTTCATTGTGTAAGAGGCCAGATGCATCTCCAGGACAAAGACAAATATCTGAACAAAGGATTTTAAGACTTTTGCCATCCTGTTCAATATCTTTCCAGTATCCTTTTCAGTCTGACCCCTGTGACTCTCCACCATTTACATGATGTTCTAGACCCATGGAGAAGACTCTGAAGCTCCCAGAATGTGCGCCTATGTGTGGCAACATCTGTGAGATATTATTTTCATTGTTGCTTCTGCTTGGAACCCCAACTGTTAGGGTTTGGATATAAGGGATTCCTTAAAAGCTCCTGTGTTAATGCCAGAATGATCAGAGGTGAAATGACTGGATTATAAGAGCTATAATCTGATCACTCCATCCTAGTTTGAATGAACTGACTGGGTGGTATCTATAGGCAGGTGGGGCATGACTGGGGAGATGGGTCACTGGGCTCATGCCCTGGAGGGGTTCATCTTCCCTGCAGCTTCTTCTCCTGCCTTCTCTGCTTCCCAGTCATCAGTAGGTGCCACCCTTCTGCCATGGTATTCTGCTTCACCTTGGGTCCATTACGAAGCCCTCCCAATCCATTTCCAGAATCCCCTCCCCCATGGTAGATAATTATTCTGTCTGTATTTCTCAACAAACTTTGTAAATATATCTCCATAGCAAAAGGAAAATATACAGAGCACTGTATATCACTTTGGAGAACTGTATCACTGACATCAGGAGGCAAATCTTTCTGAGCTTCTGCAAATGAGTGTGGCGACTCAGAAATCTTTCTTAGATCTCTTGGCTCTGTGATATGCTATATTTTGAGATAATAACTTTATCCTGATTTTCTTCCATGTGTACATGTATATACAACACAAATAAAGAACTTATGCTGAATGACTAGTGATTATTTGCAGTTTCCTTGTTCTCAGGAAAGAAAATTCTGTGTCATAAGGATCTTTGCACTCTTGTATCTGCTGTTGTTTACTAATTAATACAGGCAAATTAAAAAATTGGACTCTAGTTGTGAGAAGAGTTAGGAAATTAGAAAGGTTATTGTATATCCCCTGTGCTTTCTGAATGAAGAGAATGCAAACTGTCCAGTGACATCGTAGGAATTTGTTTTTATGGAGGTAATTCAAAATAGTTTCGGGTATGGCTTAGAGATATGATTTATAATTCATTTTGCAGGCTATATACTAGCTTAAAACAGGGAATCTGGAGTAAGAATGCTTCAGTTTAGATCTAGTCTCTGCTTCTAAATATCAAACTCTGTGCCCTTGAATATACTAGTCAACCTCTGTATGTCTCCATTTCACAAGGAGGCTTCTTGGAGGTTTCAATTAGGTAATTCACATAAAACACTTGGAATAGCATATGGAACTTAGAAAAGGCTCTGACAAATCTGACATTAGATGTTTATCTAGTGCATGAAATAAATTTATTAGCTTAAAACTGTCAAACTTCCCTGACCCAATTCTTACTAGAATCATCAACATCAAACATATTCTTAGATAGTAGCAACTCCCTCATGTACCCTAAGTTCAACCATTATGCATTTTGACTTCTGATGATTTCTGTAGACAGAAAAATAAATCAGCTGTTTTCTCCATGCCAATTAGAGCGGAGTCATTACACCACAAGCAACAACAATTACTCATGACATGGTGGTCTCACAATATTAAAGAAATGATAACATTTTGTCTTTTTTAAATTGCAGGTTAATTAGAGTCAATATGCTTGGTCAAGCTTGAGAGAATTTCCAAAGTACTGCAATATAGAGAAGGCAAATATTGATTGAAACAAAGAATACAGCCTCAGGAAGTAGTAGTGATTAATTTGAATGCTTTCTATTTGAACACTGGAGTATCATAGAAGTTAATTGGTAGCCAATACATTCTATGCCATGCAGCCCAATTGATTGTGTACCTAACAAATGTCTAGTTACATCAGTGCCAGGTAGCCTTAATTAACACTTAACTTTTTGTTTGCAATATATATAACATATAAACATAGTATACACATAGTACTGATTGTATTAATCATTAATGAATGATTAATCATGTTGATTGTATTAATAATTAATCATAAGTCACCCTTAAACAATGGAATTTTAAAATTCTCCTTGAACAGTTGGAAGAATTCATATGTATAACCCACAAGCATGTCACTGTGAAGGCGGGCAATGAATTTATTGACAGTTACTGAAGGTCACAAAATTTAGGCAATTTTCTTTATGTAAAATAGTTTGTCAGTGGTTCAGATAACAATCTCTATACAAAATTATGGATTATGGAGTCATACCTACAATTCAAATACAATTCACTTTCATTACAAATCCTACCAGAGATATTGAACTTTGAGAACTTCAGAGTAGCTGATCTGGAACTTGGCAGAAAAAGTGGGCATATCATAGTTTGGTTTGCAAGCCTAATTCAACGGATCTTATTGTTCACTTTCATTTGCCAGGCTGCTTTTTGGAACAGTTCTAAGAGCCAACGAAGGTGAAATAAAGACACAATTATCTCAGGCGAGGTTTATACAACCAACTCTAAATTAACTCTACAAGTTAGGGAACAAAGGGCACAGAGAACAGAGTGACTTAAAATCCTCAGGTGATCCTTAGATCTCAATGTGTTTCAGTTTATTTCTCCTACTTTTTCACAGAGGTATAAGGATAAAACAAAAGGGGTTGGTGTACATATAATTTTGACCTTTTTTTCTAGATGCTGGTGAAGATAATGAGCAGAAACTAAGGAAAGAATCGGCAAAAGAAGGTACAGACAGGCTCAAGATGATTTGCTAGCATGTCAGGCTTAGTATAGTTACAGGTTGACTGCTTTGGGATAATTTCTTTCCAAAAAGAGGGTGGATTAGGGTAATATAGGCAAATTTTATTTAGTAAAAAGCTAAACACTCCCCACAATACATGCAATCTCTTAACCTTCCCAAACTGCCTAATTACCTTATGCTGAATCGTTTTGTTGCCTTTGGGTAAGCAGGCAGAGAATGTGAGACAATGTGGTCTGGTACTTATATAAAATGCAGATTCTTAGATAATTCTAGTCAAGAATTCTTCTACAGACCAGCGTGTCTAACCCAGCTTATATTCAGGAGGCACTAGGCCTTGCAAATGGGGAAAGAGAGAAAAGGGCTACTCTCAAAGGTATTGGATATTTCCCTTCAAAAGTCAATGTTAAAATCTGGGTTAGTTGTAAACCAGAGATTCTAAAACAAAGAAAAGATAGAGAATAGAGATGATTTTGCTGATTTTTTTCACATCCCTATCTGCTCATTTATGAGGGCTACATTTTTGTAATGTTTCTTTATAAGTGTCTTTGAAATGGGGTGTGTGGGGGGACATGTTGCATGGGGTGAGGTAGTTATGAGTATGCGTTATGGACTGCATGTTTGCATCCCTCAAAAATTCATATGCTGAAACCCTAACTCCCAGTGGATGGTATTAGGGAGGGCCTTTGGAAGGTAATTGGGTTTAGGGTAGAACATTAGGATGGGATTACTATTCTTAAAACAGAAAGAGATTAGACCCTGAGCCTTCAACAATCACCAGGTCTGCTGGCATCCTCACCTTGGACTTCCCAGAACTGTGAAAAATAAATTTCTGTTGATTCAGCTACCCAGTTAATCTGAACAAGACAGCCTGTGTGGGTGTGAATGGCAGTTGGTAGTGTGTGTGGTTGTCACTGCTGTGTGTGTGTATATGTAGCGTGTGTGTGTGTGTGTTACTGCTGTGTATGTGTGTGTTTGTTGGTAGTGTAAGGACTGAGGTAGGCTGCTGGTTGGTGGTCGTGTGATGGTTGTTGGGAAGTATGGATTTAGCTTTTGTCTAGGCAGGCCATTAAATTAGTATCTAGCCATTTGAACCTATTAATCATTGGCATCCTTAATTTATAGGGAAGCCCAGATCAATGCTGAGGTGCTGGCTATCTGCTTTAAAGTCTGTGTTGTTAATCAGGACCAATTTCAGTGAAATTCTGCAGCAAGTTATGGGCCTTCTCCAAAAGCAGCACCCTTGAACTGTCAGCAGTTGGGAAAACACCCTCCCTCCAGTGAAAATCCCTTCAACCTGCTTTAGGAGGACAGAATAAATAACTGAAAGTACAGTGGGAATGAGACTAAATGGGGCAGAGAGGAAGAAAGGGTCAAGGAGAGGCAGAGAATGAGAGAGACATTATTTGCTATCCAGCTCTTACATCCTTGGCACACCCTTTACTTTTTCCCTATGAAGATGCTCTTTGCTCTGCTTTCCCAAGGCTAACAGACTATCTCTGGAGGTGCTTCTCTGATTGCTTGCAACTTCTTTAAATTAGCTGAGGACTAATATGGTGCTGGGTGGTATCGCAAATCAGCAAAAGGCAACCTTTCCAACAACCTTATCTGAACAAGATTAATCTTTTCAACCCCTTGACTAAAAAGACCTGATTTATACTAAACCACAGTATTGCCTTTTGGGCACATAATCATTTTCCTTCCTTAGCTCCTGTAATTTTTTAAATAAGGAAGTGGAAAGGTGGGGATATCCTCTCTATGCCACCTAGTATGTGTGTATGTATACAGACACACACACACACACACACACACACACACACACACACACACACAGAGCCACTCTGCTTCAGTAATTGCAGTTGCTAGAGAAGAATTATTGCTTCTTTGATCCTGTGCCTCTGTTTTGTCCTCAGAAGGTGTATCCAAAAAAATCAATGTCTACTGGCTTTAGAGGAAATGTTTTTAATGGGTCTGCTGCTGCCAAGTCTCCCTGGGAAGCTTGATCAATGTCTCTACACCGGTGATGGAAGCACTGAGGCTTCAGCAGTCTGATCTGAGCAGACCATCTCAGAGGTTCTCAGTTTCAAATGTTTCACGGAGGTCAGACAGATATTATAAGTGAGTATAGTAGTTAAGTATATGACAATAGGGACTGTGAAGGACTGTGTGGAGCTAGGGGCATCTCATATATGGGAGGCAGCTGCTACTCAACCCAGTCAGCTGCATAAGGCAGTGAGGTCCCAGTGAAGTAGGGAAGTCTGATATTTCAAAAGAAAATTTCTCATGTCATTTCTTTCCATATCTACTATAAGAAACAGACTAAGTTGTGGTCACATACAGTGACAGTTGTGAATGTCCCACCCTGAAGAAAATGATTAAGAAATCTTTAAGGTTTAAAACTCTGTGGAGACATGCACTAGTTTCTTTGGGCTTCTATGATAAAAAAAACCAACCAACCAAACAAACAAACAAACAAAAACAAAAAACAAAAAAACAATTGAGAGGCTTAAATAACAGAAATTAATTTTCTTGCAGTTCTAGAGGCTGAAAGTCCAAGATCAAGGTGCTGAATTCCTCTGAGACCTTGGTCCTTGACTTGCAGATGTCCACCTTCTTACTGTACGCTCACATGGTCTTTTCTCTGTGCATGATCATCCCTGGATCCCTTTGTGTGCCCAATGTCCTCTTTTCAGAAGGATGCACCAGTCAGATTGGGTTAATTTTGGACACTAATGGCCTCATTTTAACTTAATTGCCTCTTTAAAGACTGTTTCTCTGACTACAGTCACATTCTGAGATATGCTGGGGTTAGACTCAAAGTGGTTTGGATATGAAGTGGGCGTCCCATAGAGGTCTATATTTAAAAGGCTTGGTCCTCAGGGTGGCAATATTGGGAGGTGGTGGAAGCTTTGATAGAGGGATCTAGTGGCAGGTTCCTGGATGATTGGAGTAGCTGTTTTAGAAAGGAATTAAGATAGTTTTGGGGTTCCATCCATTGCAATACACATGGAAGGTATGCAGACATGGGGGAGCTCTTGCCAGAATATGTACCATGCCGCTTGGACTTTCAGTCTCCCAGACTGTAAGCTAAATAAACCTCTTTTCTTCCTAAGTAGATGTCTTGAGTATTTTGTTATACTAATGAAAATCTGGCTAATATAGAGCTTTAAGCTGTGAATTCTGAGGAGGAACACAATTCAGTTCACAGCAAGGCAACAACCCACAGCCCTGGTTCTTCAGAGGCAGGCAGCTTGGGCCTCTGCATTCCATTCTCCTCATTCAGACCAGTAGACAAGTATGTATTATAAACAAGGAGCGAACAACTCTAGTATCACATACACAGTGACTTAATTAATGGTTTAAGCTTATCCCTAGACAAGAATTCCCCAAAGAAGCTTGTGATTAATGCAGATTAAAAAGGCTTTCTGCAGAGAGTGTGGAAGTACTTGACTCCTGCATCAGAATCAACTTTTTCATCATGTGAGCTGTACTCCATTCTGGAGATAGCATGGTCTTTAAATAGTTAGTAATTGGTACTTTGGTGCATTCCAGCATTTGTCACCACACACAGCTCCTATTCTCTAAGACAAAGCATCTGTGGTGAGAAATGGTGGTTTCTGCTCTCCATCTGTGTGTAGCCACAGTCTTAGAAGTCCATAACTGCTTAGCTTTCCAGATATAGGTTCCCGTGCTACTGATGAGAACAGACGGATTTTTCCAGTAAGTCAAGACGAGTTTACCTCTTGTGGTAAACAGCAACATAAAAGCATAGCAGAAATTGCATATCCTAAGGAAGTGCTCCAAACACCTCACTTAAAAAGAAAGCGTATGTGCTTTTGTTTGGGTGGAATGAAAACCAACAATATTGATCTAATAACTTAAAAAGTTGGCATTGACTTCTACAACTCTATAGCAAAAAGAAATAAATTGGTAAAAAGTGGGCAAAGAATCTGAATAGATGTTTTTCCAAGACGACATACAAATAGCCAATAGGTATTTAGAAAGGTCTCAGAATTATTAATAACAGAGAAGCAAAAATCAAAACAAATCACATCCATTAGGATGGCCTTTATAAAAAGATAAGAGGTAACAAGTGCTGGTGAGGGTGGGGAGAAAAGGGAATCCTGAACACTTTTGGGGGGAGTGTAAATTTTACTAATGGTTCAACAATTATGGAAAACAGTATGGAGGTTAATCAGAAAATTAAAAATTGAAATACTAGATGTTCCAACAATTTCACTTCTGGGTATCTATCCAAAGGAAATGAAATAAGTATCTCAAAGAAATATCTGTACCCCAGTGCACCACTATGTTCACTGAAGCATTATTTGCAACAGCCAAGATATGGATGCAACCTAAGTGTCAGCTGATAATGGATAAAGAAAAACATACAAATATTTTTAATATTCATTATCTTATATTTATCTATCTATATCTATCTATCTATCTATCTATCTATCTATCTATCTATCATCTACATACACAAAACATGGATGAACCCATAGGACATTATCTTGAGAGAAATAAGCCTGACAGAAACACAGATCCTGGATGACATCATTTCTAGGTAGAATCTAAAAAAGTCAAACATAGAAAGCCAACTCATAGAAACAGAGTGTAATAGTTGGTTATCAGGGAGCAGGGAGTGGGAGAAATGGGGAGAGGCTGTCCAAAAGATAAAAATTTCAGTTATAAGAGGAATAAGTTCTGAGAATCAAGGGGACAGCATGGGTAGTATTGGATATGCGAATTAATCTGATTATGCAGTCATTGCACAATGTGTACATAAATTAAATCATCACTGAGTGTACCTTGATTATGTGCAGTCTTTATTTATCAATTAAATACTTTAAAAAATTTGATGTTGAATATTCTCATTTCACAATTCCTTTTTTTTTTTTTTTTTTTTTTTGTACCAGAGATTGACCTCACGGACACTTAACCACTGAGCCACATCCTTAGCCCTTTTTTTTTTTTTCTTTTTTCTTTTAAGATGGGGTCTTGCTAAATTGCTTAAGGCCTTGTTAAGTTGCTGAGGCTGGCTTTGAACTTTTGATCCTCCTATCTCAGCCTCCTGAGTTGGGGGGATTACAGGTGTGAACTACCACGCCTGGCTCATTTCACATTTCTGTGACTCACTTGGTTACTGGATGAATCAAACTGTTATTACAAGTGCTGAAGTGTTTTTACAATACCGTGGGTAAAACAACAAAATATGGTATCTCATCTGTAATCCTAGAAAGTAGGATGCCTTAGTCTGCTATGTGCTGCTGTAAGAGAGTACCTGAGTCTAGGTAATTTGTAAAGAACAGAAATTTAGTTCTTAAAGTTCTGGGGGTGGGAAGTCCCAAATTGGGGATGGGGGTGTGTGAATCTGGTGAGGATCTTACTGGGTCAACCATGGCAGAAGGTGAAAGAGCAAGAGGGGAACAGAAAGAACAGGGAACTGAACTTGCTTTTATAACAAATGTACTCTGTTTATAACAGATCATTCCTACAATAAAAACATTAATCCGTTCATGAGAGCAGAGTCCACAGGATTTAATCACCTCTTAAAATCGCACCTTCAACACTGTTGTGTTGGGCATTAGGTTTCCAACTTTGAGAGACACACTTAAAACATAGTGTAAGGTCTTCTAGAAAATTCCTAAGTAACAAATGTCTGGGAGGAGGTAGTTGACCTTAACTATCCTAGTCAGTTATGCCACTTAAGAGTTAGAGACTCTATTTCATCCCTATGAAGTGTGAAGGGATAGAAACATAGGGTTGGAGTAGGGAATATAGTGTTTGAACCATGTGCATTCCAAGGCAGAGAAAGTCTGTCTGCAAGGAGATTAAAAAGACAAACCAAGAGAAGCAGAAATGGAGGACTCTTTACTCCTGGGGCAATGGTGTGTAACCACAGTTCCTACCTCCCAGTTTCTTTTCTATCCCTGGTGTAGCCCATGTTTATTTTCTACCCTTGGCTTCAATGAATCTTTCTAGTAAATACTACTATTTGCTTAAGAGAGGTTTAAAGGTTCAGTTTAATTATTGAAAGTCAAAGAATCACTCATACCAAGAAAAGCAAAGAATTAATCATGGTAACTACCCAATTTTGAATACTAACTCAAATATTGTGGTTTATTTCATTTTAGGAGATTATCTCTATAGTCAATGATAAGTATTTCTACCAGTATATGCTCTTACCAAATTTAAAGAAGCAAATATTGTCATTTTTGTTTCCTGGTTTATATTACTTCTGATTAGATTTTCTTAGATTGAAAGTTTCTTTTGTGAAATATGTGAGCTGATTATGCTAATTTTAACAATATAATAACACCACACTGCTGGCCCCTTTTTGACTTTCAATAAAGAGTTATGGATTGATTCATTTTAACCTCTTTTCCAAGTCTTTTATGTAGCACAAAGCTTATATCATGGGGTAACACATGCTTTGTGGGGTAACACTCTTCCCAAGCTTCTGGGTAGCTGTTGACCTGCCCTGTGCCCTGAAATGACCACGTTAGAATGAAGGCAACGAATCCATCAGCTGTGTGATTTCAGATTCTGTCCCTATATTTCAAGTTTAGAGTTCTTCTTAAAAATTTCTCTGCTGTGGAGGAGTACCAGGTAGTACAGTTCAGAAAATATAGGGCTGAGTGAAGATTCATTTCCCCCAGTAAGATGTGGGATGTTCTGTTTAATTAAAGGTATAGTTTAGATCTCTATGGCTCCTCTAAATTAAGCGCCATGAAATTACCCAGTGTAAAAAGCCAATTGTATAATCGGGGCCAGACCTAAAGTAGACTGACTCTTGCTGTCAGGTGTAAAGCCCATGGGTATTTTAACACCAGGAATATAGTCTGATGCACTTGTTCTTTGGAAGAAAACACCCTGGAGTGCTGTGATTTGAGAGTTCTGCCTTCAGCTCTAGAAGCTGTTGCCAGGTAATTAGTGGTGCATCCTCAGGGCAGCACCTGCATAGCTGTTACATGTAATTTAAGCAGGAATATAGACTCCTTGAGTCAAGAGAGTCAGAGCTTTCCTTATGCCTTTACTTGTCCTCTTTTTTTTCTTCAACAAAATAAAGATGTAACCCTATATTTATACAATTAAAAGTGAATTGTGTACAACAATATGAACATCCTTAACACTACTGAGCTATACAGTTAAAAGTGACTAGGAAGGTAAATGTCACATTATATATATTTTGCCACAATTAAAAAGAAAAAAAAAGAAACCAAGTGGCTTATGTCTTATTCTCACCAATGATTTGTCTGAGGTTTCAGGCAAGGGCCTATACATGCTTGAGTATCCTACTCCTGACCTTGAAAGTTCAAGATTCTCAAACATCTAGTAAATACCCTTGCCTTCCTTCTGCTTTTTCTTTCCATAAATATTTAATGAGCATTTGTGCATCTGAGACCAGAGAGAGGGATGTGAAGCAGGATTTTCTTTCTGCCCTCAAGGAGGTGCAGACTGGTTGGGATGACTGACAAACAAACATTGGAGCAAAACTTATGAGAGACTGAGCATGATCTTTAGGGATCCTGGAGGGCGCATCTAGACAAGCCTGGAGTCCAGATAGAGGGTAGATGCACAGTGCTCACAGGAAAAGTGACATCTGAAGGAAGAATGAATAGGAGATAGCTAGATTAAGAAAGGAGAGCCCAACATTGAGACTGAAAGAACCACATCTAAGAGAACTCAAAGCATCCAGGGGTGGGAATATAAAATGGTGTCAATGATTTTGTATCTTTGGTGAGTAATAGTTGAGTGAGAAAGTGAGGGCAGAGGTAGGGAAGGCAGGGAGGTGGCAGAAAACCAGGGCAGTGGAATAGTATCAGATCCTTATGTAGCATGCTCAGAGAA
>JAJEJO010000127.1:186720-219553 GCA_020662805.1 Glaucomys volans | reverse complement strand
GAAATGACATAAGATTTGTGGTTTAGAAAAATCACCTTGACAGCACTGTGGGAATGAATGAAAAGGAAAAGACTGGATGACTTTCTGGTAATGCAGGAGAGAAGTGAGGTCTGAACCAGAGCTGGGGGTTGGAGGAAAAAAGAAGGGATTGAGCAGTATAGAAGGTGACTGAGGAGGGAAAAGGAAGGGTCAAGAATGAGCAGCTCTTTGATGATGCACTAAAGATTTGTGGATTTCACTATATGTAAATTCCTTTCCCCCAAATAACCCGTTAATAATAGGCATGCTCAAGTATTCAGGGATGAAGTGTACTGATGTCTGTACCTTATTTTGAAATAAGATTGTTTTATAGAAAGCTAAATGGATCGATAGGTAGTAAAGACAGCACAAATAATAGCTGTAAGTGTAGATGGTGTGTATATGGGGATTCACTGTACAATTCTTTCCATTTTTCCATGATATTATTTTCAGAATAAGGAGTAGGGGAAATTTGTTCCTAATTTACATAGTTAGAGAAGTTATGATTTATTATATTAAAAGTAATATTTCAAGTCTTTAAGAATATACCCAATAACTTGAGAACTCCATCACATGTATTCCTTCCATAATTTTATAGGATTTACATGCTATGTTCATATTGATAAACTAATAGTTAACTTCAATCTGTTTAATGAGTCTATTGTTTTCTTCTCAAAAATAGCTAGTATAATGACAGGTAACAGAGAAACCAAGCATTAACCTGAAGATTAGTAGAGAAAGCATATAAAGTGTTGCTTAACTCAGTGTTCTACTCCATGTAGAAATTGGTCAAACTGATTCTGGTAATTGTGTGTGGGGATTGGGGAAGGGGGAATAAGTATTTCTGAAAAACAAACAAACAAAATCAAGCAACAATTTCCTAATTTTTTGTGTGATCAGGACAATGTGTTGTTAAGCAAGGGAAAGAATCTGGAAAAGGACTAGATCTGGGTTGAG
The DNA here is from genome assembly GCA_020662805.1 of Glaucomys volans. NCBI lineage: Eukaryota > Metazoa > Chordata > Mammalia > Rodentia > Sciuridae > Glaucomys > Glaucomys volans. Next base: position 218,578 of record JAJEJO010000127.1, on the reverse strand, counting down.
GGGAGACAGGTGGAGAAGGTTATTTTAGGTTTGGTCAGACTGAGTCTGATATGTCACAGACAGTTGGACATATGGTTTTGGAACTTGGGAGAAGATTCTGTACTGGAGATGGAAAGTCCCTGGAATTTATCCATATGGTAACGTAGATGAGATTCTGAGAGGGTGGGTAGAGTGTTAAGATGACCAAGATTAGGACTATGAGGAAGATCTGAAGAAGACAAAGAGACAGGCAAGTGGAAACTTCCTTTAAGACTGAGGGAAAAAGAACACAAGTGAGGGGTGTCAGATCTGTTGGGTGCTCTCCAGAGTTCAAGTGAGGTCAGAGTTAAGCAGTGGATTGACAGTTCTAAGTGAGCAGAAACCATGGTGAGAGCCATTGTGGCGAAGTTGGATTATATTACTGAGAAGGAACAAACAGAATGTATCTGATATAGTGAGTATAGATTATTCTTTAATGAAGTCTGGTTAGGATGGGTTGAAGTTAGACTCTGTTTTTTAAGATCAGAATGATTCAAGTATGTTTGCAAGGAGAACCCTTGGTAATTGAAGAAATGAGCAGAAGTAGAAGGAGTAATAACCAAAGCTGTGTGTCCAAATAGCTGAGAAAGGAAAAGACCTAGAGGCTGAGTGGAAGGTTAGACCTGCATAGGGTAGGTAGAACTCCCTACACTCCCATCAAGAGGAGGAAAAGAAAGTAGGGGTGGGTGTGGATAAGTTCTTTTTCTGGGGGTGGGAAGAGGAGAAGCAGAAAGGCATCTTGTTTTCTCTGAAAACAGGTAAAAGTGATAGGGAGCTGGGTGCAGTGGTGCATAGAGGATCACAAGTTGAGTGTCATCATCTGCAACTTGGTGAGACTGTCTCAAAAATAAAAAAAAAAAGAAATAGAAAAGGACTGGAGATGTAGCTCAATGGAAAGGTGCCCTTGTGTTCAATCCCCAGGGTTGCAAAAAAAATAAATCAATAAAAAGCAATAAAAAGTGATCGGGAAAGTGGGGAGACAGAGGTATATGAAGAGAATGAATTTTGTGGAAGTGTGAGCAGGAGCAGGATAAACACATGAAAAGAAATGCTGGCCATCAGCTGGCACAGTGGTAGTTTTCTTCAGGAGCTCTTCATTACCTAGATATTGGAGGTATCTACCTAGCCATTGCCATTCTGAACTGCTCCTCAGTGCTCAGTTCCCCTTTGCTCTTGGGTTTAATTCTCATCATAGACAGAATATATCTGAGGTTGATAACCTTTTCTTTTGTAAAGAAAATTTATACCTGTACATCTTTTTTTTTTTCTTTTGGTATGATACTGGAGATTGAACCCAGGGCCTTCATGCTTGCAAGGCAAGCACTCTACCAACTGAGCTATATCCCCAGCTCCTACCTGTACATCTTAAGACAAATACCCAGAGCAAGTTCAAACATGGTTTCCCTAGAACTCCAATTTGAAATATAATCTGTTTTAATGTTTTGATGTTACTAGCATAATTAGATCAACACTTATACCAAATCTGGACATAACCTAGCATTTATATTACATTTTATAGCCTGTCTCCTTAGGCAGGTAACATATTCTAGTTCTACAGGTCTGAATGTGTCCTTGCAGCAAAACAAAAGTGGCCAAGTCTAACCCTATTTCTGAGATCCTTCATACTCAGATGGGAAGCAATATTTTGCAGAATTAAATCAAAATCTGAGTACTGACCTTTAAATTTTCCACTCACCAACTGAAATATCAGTGCTTTTTTTCCTAGAAAAAATCTCCAATCCTGATTCCACGCCTTCAAATGTTTTCAAAACTAGATTGCAGGGTAGGCATTAACCCGATGCCTGGGTCAGCTTCTGGTGTATGGCTTCCTGTGTGGCTCCTAGTTGCTTCATTTTGATACTTTGATTTTCATTCTTTCCTTATTCCAACCTGGATTTCAGCAGCAACCCCCTTTCTTCAATCTCCCTCTGTGTGGAGATCCTAGAGTAATAAGGATAAGGGTAAATAATAAGGATATTCCTGGCTTCTTTATAGCCATCTCCCCTGGCTCTTTTCTGGCATCCTATGTCTCACCACTGTCTCTTTCCTGAGTCACTGCACTCAAGTGACAGGGCTTTTTGTGGGTTTCAACTAGCCCTTGCTTGATTTTTCATAGAGTGAAGTTAGTAACACTTTGTGGATTATTGAGTCCATTCAGAATCAGAACCCCAAACATTATCTAACTTATTTGATCTTAATTTTGAAGATTTAATGCCATTCTTTGGATTCAGCCAGTCATTGTGTGAGCTCCACTTTCAACCTTCTGCTTATGCAGTAGTTCTCCTCCAGGTGTTAGTCAACTCATATTTATTGGGAGCCTACTTGAGCTTGTCAGTGCAATAAAGAGGTGGATTAATCATAGTCCTCATCATCAAAGGTGCTCATGGTTTGATTGGAAAAGATAACAGTTAACATACAACAGCAATTCTCAAAATATAATGTGCAGAACAATCAGGTGAATGGTGTTTTAGTCAGCTTTTTCACTGCTGTGACCAAAGACTTGACAAGAATAGTTTTAATGAGGAAAAGTTTATTTTGAGGCTCACTGTTTCAGAGGTCTCAGTCTATAGATGGCTGATTCTATTTCTAGGGGCCTGAGATAAGGCAGGACATCAAGGCAGAAGAGTGTGGTGGAGGGAAGTGTCTTAGAACATGACCACCAAGAAGGAGAGAGAGAGAGAGAGAGAGAGAGAGAGAGAGAGAGAGAGAGATTGATTATATACCCCATAGGCATGCCCCCAATGACCCACCTCCTCCAGTCACGCCCTACCTGCCTACAGTTATTACCCAGTTAATATCTATCAGGGAATTAACATAGTGATCAGGTTAAGCCTTTTATAACCCTATCAATTCATCTGTAAATTTCCTTGCCTTGTTTCATACATGAGGTTTGAGGGACACCTCACATCTAAACCATAATGGATGGCTTAAAAAATGCAGATTCTTGAGCTCATTCTAAAGAGATGTATTCTTTAAATCTGGTGACGAATCAGCATTTTTTTTCAGTTTTGGAGACTGAGCCCAGTACCTCACACATGTTAGGTAATTGCTCTTATTACTGAGCTACATCCTCATCCAGAATCTGCATTTTATATAACCATGTGGGGATTTGGGGTGCTGAAGAAAAATGGAGGTGAATATGATGCAGAAAGTGTGATAACCATACTTTGAGAAATACTGAATGGCAGTGAATAAAGGTTATAATAAAGGTATCTACCCTGGGTACTCTGGGTCCCAAAGAGGTATTGCCTGACTCAGCCAAGGGAGGTGGCTATAGATTCAGGAAGGCTGAGGAGAAATTTGATAAATACTTTACTGTCACCTCTCGAATGATTTGTGAGGATGAAGGAATATGAACCCTGCATCCTTGGCTTTGTCTCTGAAACCTATTCTAAAGTATTTTTTACTTGATCTGTAGTGTATACTCTTTGCTAGTGTTTTTTTCTTACTTTTGGCCAAACAATTATGTTGTCTGAAACTTCATGGGTTTTGTGCATCTCTACCCATTTCTAGGCAAGTTGTAATTAGGTAGCAGTTTCTTCCAAAACTGAATTTGCCACCCTCAGTTCTTTATTTCTGGATTTACATAACTCCACATGCGTTTTCATTTTTAGTGAACAAGCTCTTTTTCTTAAACCCAAATTGAAAATACCGCACTCACCTTACCCAGTCAATTGATTGTATTATTTGCTTCTCACAGTTTGAAAGGCAGGCTTGAGATACTGTTTTGTGAAACTGGACTGCAAAGGAAGTGTTAAACTGAGATCAAATTATTTTCTCTCTAGAAAGCATTAGTTTTGAGTATTTCTTTTTTTTTTCTTTTCCTTGTGGTATGGGGGATTGAACCCAGGGTCTGTAGGTAAGTGCTCTACCACTGAGCTACATCCTCAGCCCTAGAAATCCATTAGCTTTAATGAATATGAGTCTGTAGTTTTTCACTCGGTAATTTTTCTGTAAGAAGGCTATGCAAGCAGACTGGTTAGAGCAACTGATGATGTGTGTGGGAGGTGACTACATGATAGCATCTTTGTGTTTGTGTCTTTGAATTTAAGTTTTAATGTGAAGAAAATATGAAATGTATCATGTTCAAATTTTTATGCTGTTAATATTTAAAATGTATATTTTAGTTATACATGGCAGTAGAATCTATTCTGATACATTTATACAAACATGGAATATATCTTATTCTAATTAGGATTCCAGTCTTGTGGTTGAACATGATGTGGAGATTTACTGGTGATGTGTTCATATGTGTACATAGGAAAGCTGTGTTAGATTCATTCCACTGTCTTTCCTATTCCTTTCCTAACCCTTCTCTTCAGTATTCTTTGTCCAATCCATAGTACTTCTGTTTTTCCTGTCTCCCCACTTATTGTGGGTTAACATCCACCTATCAGAGAGAATATTTGACCTTGGTTTTATGGGATTGCCTTATTTCACTTAGCATGATAGTCTAATCTCTTAAGTCATCACTGAGAAATGAGAAATAATATTAAATCATGGAATATTTGTTTTTTATTTATCCAAAGTATTTCCTCAAATTGAAATGTTGACATATGGGAACAGGAGAGATATGAAAAAGTTGTCATGAAGAAGATGCTATGTACTGAATTTTGTTCCCTCCTCCTCAAGTTCATATGTTGAAGTCTTAACCCTCAATGAGACTATTTGGAGATCTAGGTTTTAGAAGGTAATTAGGGTTAAGTGAGGTCACTCAGGTAGGGACTTAATCTGGTAGGATTGTTGGCCTTAAAAGCAGAGAAAGAGATTGTTTCTTTCTCTCTCTGCATACACACCCACACAACCAAGGAAAGGCAGAATGAATACGGAGAAGGCTACTGACAGCAAGTCATGAAGAACCCTCACCAGAACCCAGCTGTGCTGACACCCAGATCTTGGACTTCCAGCCTTCATAAATGTGAGAGAGTACATTTCTGCCAAGTAAACTACCCTGTGTATGGTATTTGTTGTGGTACCCAGTCAACTAGACAGAAGATGTGCTTGGCAGCACGGACACTTGCGTGTTCAGGGTCTAGCTCTGCAGCTATCACCTTACTCTCTTGAGCCTCCTTCTAGGTTTCCAGAGAACCTGCTTTCCTCTCTGCAGAATACTAGTGGACTCCTAATGTATTTTCCAGTTTATGAAAATTTTGATTCTGATTACATCGAATGAGCTGTTTTGTTGAATATCATTGTGTGTTGACCCTGAAGAAAACTTGAAGACCTTGTTCATAACTCTTATTTAGCAAAAAGGAAAGGTAAGGCCCTAAAAATTAAATTATGTGACTTGTTGTCACATAGCAGATGCACCTGACAATGCCTGGAAGTGCAGTTTTCTTTGTTTCTTTTCTCATTACACTAATGAACGGGTCGTCAGGTGTTAAATATGAATAATGTTTTCTACCATGGACCTACTTCATTGGGAAAATGTTAATAGGCTGGAAAATGTTGAGCTTCCAGAATAAAGATAACCTTTATAATTGTATTGCAAAGATTTATAATTAAAATATTCTGAAATTCTTTCTTTGAAGTTACCCATAATCACATCTAAATTTTTGTAAGTATTTTTAATAAGTAATGCCTGTATGTGTACAAATCAATATTTTATTTATAAATTTTGCATTTAAAAGTAACACCTGCATATGGGAAATAGACAAATAATACTGATGATCTTAAAATTGATAGTAAGTTTTTCACATGCTCTTCTTCATTCTTAATTATACTCTCCAAAAAAGGAACATCTTTTACTGTTACTTTCCAAAAATCTTTTTGAAGATTGTCATGATAACTTTAGATAATGTGCTTATTCCTTTATTCCTCCATAATCAATAGATCATAGCTATAGACTTTCTGTTAAGAAACAAGGTTAGTAACTCACATTACTCCCATGTTCCTGTCTTTCATGATTGTTTGAAAATTGTTATTTTTAGTTTTTCTTAACTTTTGTGATTTTAAATAATATCCTAAAACTCTATTTTTTTAGTACTGTGGAATAAACTCAAGGGAACTCTACCACTGAACTATGTACCCAGTCCTTTTTATTTTTTATTTTGAGAGAGGAGCTCACTAAGTTCCCGAGGCTGGCCTTGAACTTGTAATCCTCTTGCCTCCACCTCCTGAGTCTCTGCGATTACTGTTGTGCACTATTGCACCCAGCTAAAACTCTATTCTTTTAACAGAATTTACTGATTCGTTGCTTTATAAAATGAATATGTCTGTGTAGTGGCTTGTCTACTCTTTTCTCATTTTTCCTTTTCTAGTTCTATATAATCCTTATCTAAGCTATACTTTGGTTTATACATTATCAAGGTTAACATTTGCATCTCATTTTGCAAATACAAATATGCCTCCTGTGCTTGTCCAGACCTTGACTATAAATGTAGAAAAACAATGAAACAGTGTTTAATATTTTTTTTTCTAAAGAGTGTCCTAGGACCCCAGATATTCTGTTCAAGTGCATTTTTTGCAAAAAAAATATAGAAATTGGAAGTTTGCCACTTACACAATTGGGGTTAAAAATTACATTTATTTGAAGATAAATATATCACTATCATCTACTTTATTTTTAAAAAATGACTTAGCATAAGTAAAATTCTGGAAAGAGATTACAAATATCACTTAAATATTTTTTAATTGTGTAATTTGTGTTAAATCAGTTTCTGGTTTAGTTCAAAATGTCTGGTTTGTTTCAAAAGGTCTGGTTTGGTTCAAAAGGTCTGATTTGACACTACATGAAACTATATTGCTTTAGGAGTCTAAATAGTAACTTCTTAACTGTAATTGTTTACTTACTAAACCCTTATGTTTCTGCCATGTCAAGCTTAAAATTATTCCATATAGCTAAGTCAGAACCTCACTATGGAGTCACCCTAGATTCACACCAAGAAGACTATGCTGCTCTTCAAAGTGTGATTATGGCAGTTGATTTGGGATGAAGAGAGGTTCTTAACCTTAATAATCTTTCTTGTATAGAATGCTGCTACATCCATTGAAGCTTGTAGGACATATGTGGGCCTTGGGTCAAGTGTATCTAGATTTTTAAATAGGTTAAAATCAGTACTACATTGTCTTTGTGTGTGTGTGTGTGTGTGTGTGTGTGCGTGTGTGTGTGTGTGTGTGTGTTCAGATTTCCAGTATGATTGCTAGGGACTTAATTTTCCACACCTTTTTGAGGAAAATACATCTTGAACTTCCTTACCTATTTAGCATTTCATATCCTGCAGTCATAAATCCAGGAGCTAAGCTTAGCTCATGTAGCTCTGTATATTTTCACTTCCCCAGGGGTACTTATATCATTTCTGAGGTAAGAAGATCAATACAGCATAGGGTTCTCTAAGTAAGGGCTAAACCAGCACCAAATATAGCACTGATAAAGCCTTTAGTGGCTTCCTGTTGGTGATGTTCATCAAAGCTGTAAGGCTGACTAATATCAGGATCTAACTCTGCATAGGACTATGTTGCAAAATATCTCACACAGTCTTACTTGTCATGATGTCTGAATGTTTCTATTTTTACAATTGATTGCAATGGTGTTATCCTTTAGGGCCTTTAATTCTTGATCAGATCATATTTCTCATTATGAAAAAAAATATTAGGAACTAATATTGATATAGTTTCATGGTCACTAAATTATGAATTCCTGAAGAGCATCCATTGTGCTTTACCTTCTGTGTATCTTTGAATATTCTGTAGAAGCTTCTTATACATAAGATAGGTGGCAAATGCTTATTTTTGGCCTAGCACTGTGATAAACTCTTTAGATGCATTATTTTCTTTAATTCTCAGAACAATCTCATGAAGGAGACAATCTTTAGTTCTGTTTCACAGATGAGTAATTTAAGGAAAAGAAAGCTTAAGTCAGTTGACCAAAGGCAGTCAGCTAGTTAAATGATAAAGCTAGGGTTACTCTGAATGACTGAAATTTCCAGAATGATATATAGTTGGATTCATACAGTTTATACCCTTTTCAGATGGCTTCAGTTAGTAAAGCGTGTGTAAGTTTCCTTCATGTGTTTTCCAAACTTGACAGCTCACTTCTTTTAGTGTGGAATAATATTACATTGTTTATATATACTACCTTCACTTTCAGAAGGACATCTTGGTTGCTTGCAAATTTGGGCAACTATAAATGAAGTTGCTATGATCATCTGTGTGCAGGTTTTTGTGTGCACATATGTTCTCACTTCCTGTGAGTATATACCATAGAGTGTAATTACTGGATTGTGTGGTAAGAGTATGTACAGTTTATAATTTTGCATCCCTACCAGCAATGAATGAGGGTTCCTGTTGCTCCAGATCCTCACCAGCATTTGGTATTGTTAGTATTTTGAATTTTGGCCATTCTAATAGGCATGCAGTGGTGTATTTTTATTGTTTTAATATGTTAATTCCTAAGTGGCATATGATGTTTAATATCTTTTCATATGCTTACTTGCCGTTTGTTATCTTCTTTGATTTATTTATGCCATTAGCTATTTTATTAATTTTTTATTTGTTCTAATTAGTTGTATATGACAGTAAAATGCATTTGTACATTTTGATAGATCATACATAAATGGGGTATAATTTCTCATTTTTCTGATTATACATTTTGTAGGATCACATGGGTCATGCAGTCATATATGTACATGAGGTATTAATGTCTGTTTCACTCTACTATCCTTCCTACCCCCAGACCCCCACCCCTCCCTTCATTCCCCTCTACCTAATCTAAAGTAACTCTATTCTTCCCAAGGCCCCCCTCTAATGGTTAATCAGCATCTGCATATCAGAGAAAACATTCAGCCTTTGGTAAAAAACAAAGGGTTTGACTTATTTCACTTAGCATGATATTCTCCAGTTTCATCAGTTTACCAGCAAATGACATAATTCCATTCTTCTCTAAAGCTGAGTAGTATTTCATCATTCATATATATATATATGTATATATATGTATATATATATATATGCACACTACATTTTCTTTTTGAATTAGATTGTTTCCTTATCATTGAGTTCTGAGATTTTAAAATATATTTTAGATTAAAGTTCTTTATCAGTGCTTTATCAAAATGTATAAATGCATTCTTCTGTCATGTACAACTAATTAGAACAAATAAAGATTAATAAAAATAGCTAATGGCATAACAAATCAAAGAAGATAACAAATGGCAAGTAAGTATATGAAAAGATGTTAAACATCATATGCCATTCAGGAATTAACAAATTAAAACAATAAAAATACACCACTGCATGCTTATTAGAATTAGTTATTTGCAGATATCTTTTCTCCATCTGTGATTTTCTTCTCATTTTCTTGATATTGTCTTTCTCATAGAAAAGTCTCAGAGCTTATCAATTGATAGCTTATCAATTCTTTCATCATGGATTATACTTTTGGTGTTGTTTCTAAGAAGTCATTTTTGGGCTGGGGCTATAACACAGGGGTAGAGCACATGCTAAAGTATGTATAAGGTTTTGCGTTCAGTTCCCAGTACCACCTCCATACACACAATAGTCATCCCTATACCCGAGGCCATCTAGAATTTTTTTCCTGTTATCTTCTAGTTCTATAGTTTCATGTTTTACATTTGGATCTATGATTCATTTTGTGAAGGATACATAGTCTAGTTTGAGACTTATTGATTTTATTATCTTTCAAAGAACGGTTTTTGGTTTTGTTGATTTTTCTCTGTTGGTATACTTTCTAAAAAATTTCATTGATTTCTGCTATACATTTTACTATTTATTTTATTTTGCTTACTTTGGATTTAATTTGCTCTTCCTAGTTTTATAAAGTGGAAACTTGGATTATTAATTTTGGATTTTTCTTCAATTCTAATGTATATACTGAATACTATAAATTTCCTTGTAAGCTTTTGCTGCATCACACAAATTTTTTAAAGTTGCATTTTCATTTTCATTTAACTCAAAATGTTTTAAATTTTAAAATCCTTTGAGATTTATTTTATTATTTATTTATTTTATATATTATTTGTTTTTTAATTACAAGTATGTTGTTTAATCTGTAAGTATTTGAGGATTTTCCAGTCATCTTTTGTATTTCCTTTATTGATTTCTTGTTTAATTTCACTAAACTGTATGAATAACATGCTAAGGGCATTAATGGAGAAATTTACAACATGCAAAAACACATGAATACGGTAAGCAATATTCCTGGCAAACCTGTCTGTGGTTCAACCTCTTCAAATTGTGTTTTGCCTTTCAGTGTGTCTTGTAACTTTTTGTTGACGGATGAACATGATGTACTGGGTAAAAGGAACTGTAGTAAGTAGGCTGTTAGTAATTTGGTGATAAGGTGTAGAGATAGGGGAAGCATTCTCCAGTCCTATGCTCAGTCTCCATCTTTGGATGAACCCTTAACCTTGAACTTCACTAGTGCTTCTCAGTTGTTTGCTCCTGTGAGAGACGACTCTAGGTCAAGAAGGGGTCAGGGTTGGGTATTTTCTTTCTCTGGGTAGGTTAGGCTCTGATAAAACCCCAGCAGGTTCGATACAGCAAAATAGTTTCTCCTAAGGGCAGGCCTTGATAAATAAGAATATAATGCTCTCATCTATTTTAAGATGTTCCATTTCCCTTCTCTCTGCCACAGGCAAGAGGGGATTTTTCTCTAATATTCACTGTAAGAACCTGGTAGAGCTCCTGGATTTAAAAGTTTTAAACTCTCAGAATTGTTTGTGGTGAACTTCTGGTAATTTGTCAATTGTGCTTCAGGTTTTCCTACCCCAGCACTGGTTCCCACTGAGGTTTCTGCTCTAATAAGCCACAGTTCTCTGTATCTGTTTCTTTATTTTTTCAGTTTGGGGTGCAATGGTTTGCCTGTGAGCTCGGTTCTCTGAGAGATCAAAGAACAGTTGTTGGTTTTTCAGTTTGTTAGTTTTTACCTGTTGTTCTGAGGTAGTGGTGACTTCTCAGCTCCTTACTTGCTAGACCACAAACTGGAAGTCTGCTTGATCTCCTAGTAACCGTCGTGCTCCATGTCTTCCATTAGCTATTGGTTAACTTGAATTCTGTGTGGTGTGGTATCTTAACCTTTCCTTGCCTCACTCTTCTTTTCCTCCATTATTTTCACTGGATTCAAGTCCCTAAAGAAATGATAGCACCTAAGCCTTTAATTCATATCCTGGTAACAACAGAAAATGAAGGGTGAGAGGATTTATAGTGGTATATAGGAAGTAACTGATATACCTCCTTAAGTGCTTCTTCAGAAAAAAATATTCCAGAAGATTTTTAGAGTCTTTGCTTTTCTCTACATATGGACTAACATTTGCAAATAAATTTATGAGTGAGTTCATCTGTGGAGTATATTGAAATTGGGGTTGCAAATTTTCATCCTGATGTGTATACTCCTCTCTTTGAGAGGTGGAGTCTTAATTATGACTGGCAGGTAACTTTTTACTTTGAGTTTATAGGCCTTTAGATGAGGAGAAGCTGCACTCTTGGAGCCATCCTTGCAACTTCCTTGGCCAATAAACAGAATAAGGTAGAAACGACATTTTGCAAATTCTGGGACCTAGGCTTCCAGAGGTCTTGCAAGTTCTACCTTCACTTTCTACACTGAGACCACCATGGAGAGAGGCCAGTCTAGTCTACTATATGCTAAGAGGCCGTGTAGAGACGTGGGTCATCGTAGCTGATGGCCAACACACACTCCAGACAGATCAGGCCGTTCAGGACTCTTTAATCTAGCTGCCCCTCCAGGTCAATGTAATCACATGACTGTGTCCAGGCAAAACTAGAGGAAACTCCACAGCCAGGACACAGAAGTATGAGGAATACTAAATCATCATTGTTTCAAGACACTAAATTTTGGGTGGTTTGTTGCACACCAACAGATAATAATAGAGCATGAACAAGATTCTAAAAATCTTTGGAACCATTCTTATGCCTCAGCTAAATAGGTTGTTAAATGATGCAATAATAAGTTTGAAAATATTCATAAGGTTTCATGCTGAGTTTGGGAGAGTTCTTCTGTATTTAACCAAGGAAGAAACTACAAATGAGGAGTTTCTGTTCCTTGCTCCAATGTAAGCTTGTAAAAATTGCCCTCAGTGAATTAAAAGGGCAAATACACCTTAGGTAGTTTGTGAAATTACAAAGCATAATCTATATGTGATAAACTCCTGGATTGTGGGAATGTGATATTTGAGAACATCATAGTTTAGTGACTGTCAAGTTTTGATTGTGTAGATGTGCAAGTTTATACTATGGTCTGATCCTAAATGATTTTATGGATCATAGCAGTAACTAACATTTACTGAAAGGACCTGAAGGAGGGAATGGGGCTCTGTTGGGTGAGCTATGCTGGGGGACTGAGCTATGCTGATGGTATTTTGAGGGGATTTAGAAAACATCAATAATAAGAAAGAGGAGAAGAAGCCAAAGAAAACAGATTTTTATCTTCATGTCTTTGCTGTATCTGTGATGTCAAAAGAACCAGAGACACCAAATGTCCTTCAAATGATGGAAATGAAATCTCACATCTGGCCCTTTTAACTTTTAGCAGCAGAAATTTGAATTTTACTACACAACGGAAAAAAAGGAGGTGGTAGATTTTTATAATATCGCTGATTAAAATAAATCCTTTTTTGCTTAGTGTTTGGTATAGTAAATCTGGTTCTTAGTTTTTTATTTTGCGTTTGTTTATTTTTGATACTGGGGATTGAACCAGTGGGCACTTTAAGTTGCTTGAAGACTTACTAAATTGCTGAGGCTGGCTTTGAACTTGCAATTCTCCTGCCTCAGCCTCCTGAGTCACTGGGATTACAGGTGAGAGCCACCAAGTGTGGCTGTAAATCTGGTTCTTTGACTAAGATTGTAAAATACATCTAGTTCATGCAAGAGGAAGACATGTTTCTACCATTACTGAGAATGAAAGAGCATCTACATTTTACTTTTGCTATCTTCCTGGGAAGGGAGAAGACTTCCTGTTGAGTTTGGCAGAGAAAACCATAAACATCCCCCAAAAGAAGCAGCAAAGTTCTACAGACATGAAGAAACCAGTTGAAATATCATACCTTAAGGCAATTTGTATGAATGATGTTTAAGGACAGGGTACTCCACTCTCATCCTCTTTCCAGTGCCTTAGTGTGGCAGAAGATGCTAGAACTTTCAGAACCCTATTAAAGAGGTCAGGGAACACAGAAAGAGCTAGTATTAAGTTTTCTCAGTGAAACTGTGCTTTGAGTTAGAAATCAAAATATCTTTTTTTATAACATACTGCCTATTGTGTTGCCTAAGAATTAGATATTTTAGGGAGGCAAAATCATGTTCCAATAAGGAACATTTGTTCAACAAAATTGTTTTATTTTTGCCCTCAAATCCTATTAAGTTTATAAAATATGCCCTGGGATTCTGCACTTGATTATTGCACTGAATATTAGAGTCGTGATCCTGAGAGTTAATTGCCCTCGCATGTGCTCTGTCATTTACTGCCAGCTCAGTGTCTTTCTTTTAAAAGCATCCTTATGTTTCTCCTTCTCACCGGGCAGAAATATTTCCAGTACTATGCACAGGTAATGGCTCTTTAAATTACCACCATTCAGTCATCTTCCAGGCAGGTTTTCTTTAAGAGTCAGCAAACAAGCAGGACTTCAAGGACTGCTCTTCAACCTAGTGGATCTTCTACTTTGTCTGGACATAGTTCCCACTGGGAAACACTGCCTGTGGTTGTTATTTCAGGACACTGAGACATACTGATACTCCTTTATAAAACTTACTTGAGAATTCCAATGGAAATTTAAAAAATATGATCAACCATATTCATCCATTTATTTAGAATGTATTTGTTGAATGGAAACTTTATCCCCATGATATCAAATAAAATCCAATAGCTGATCTCTGGGAGCTCACAGACTCCTAGTGAGAGGAACTTGGCAGAACTAGGCATAGGGTCTACAAAGGACAAAACCTAGGGTGGAGGGTGAGAAGACGGAGTAGAAAGAAGGTCAAGAAGCATTCTGGGGAAAGTGATATCCAAAGTGTGTTTTGAAGTAAGGATTAGAAATTATTTGAGAGAAGAAAGAAATGGTGGCCAATTACTGATGCTGCTTGCATGTTAGGGAATTTGGACTTTACCCAGGACTGGGAGTGGTTCTATGTAGCAGCATCAAAGGCTTCTAAACAAAAAAGATGGGGTACCATTCATGTAATCATACATGTACATAGGGTAATGATGTCTGTCTCATTCCACCATTTTTCATACCCTCACCCCTCCCCCTCTCATTTCCCTCTTTGTAATCTAAAGTTCCTTCATTCTTCTCTCACCACCCCCATCCCCAACCTGGTTCTATATCATCATCCACTTATCAAGGAAAACATTTGGCCTTTGTTTTTTTGGGATTGGCTTATTTCACTTAGCATGATATTCTCCAATTCCATCCATTTGTCTGCCAATGCTGTAATATTATTATTCTTTATGACTGAATAGTATTCCATTGTGTATATATACCACAGCTTTATCCATTCATCTGTTGAAGGGCATCTAGGTTGGTTCCACACTCTAGCTATTGTGAATGGAGCTGCTATAAACTTTGGTGTGACTGTGTTACTTCTCTTGTAGAATGAGCACTTTGGTGACAGTGTGGAGAATGAATTAGGAGTAGGGCAAAGCCAAGGAAAAGAGTATCTATTAAAGAGTGGTTAAAATAACTTAGATGATAAAGAATTAGAACCTTATCTCAAACACTAGAAGTAGTATGTGTGTGTGTGTGTGTGTGCATGCATGCCTGTGTGCATGTGTTTTGAGTTATACTTAAAAGATAGTAAGGACAAAGATTCACCTGAGAACTGGTTGTATATGTGGGGTGAAGATAAGGCAATCATGATCATTCATGATGTTGATGGAAATGTGGAAGAGTTTATTTTAGGAGACTGATGACAAATGAATCTTTGGAGGTCTTGACTTTGCAGGGCCAGTGGAACACTCAGATGGAGATTTCAGATAGCACTTAATTATGGGTCTGGAGAACAGGAAAGTTGCTGAACTGGAAAAAATACTTTGAAATCTTCAGCATATACAGAATAGGTAAAAACTTGAGGATATATAAAATCATCCAAAGAGTATTTGTAAAGGGAAAAGAGAAAAGTTCTAATTATAGATGTATAGGTCACACTGACTTAGTTTGGTGAGTTGAAGAGAGTATGTAAAATATTTTTCTGGAAACAAGCAACTAGAATGGTAAGAAGAAAATTAAGAGGGGGCAAAATCTAGGAACTGAAGGAAGAAAGGAGAGAGAGAGAGAGAGAGAGAGAGAGAGAGAGAGATAGTTTCTGCTAGAAAGTAGATCTTAGCTATACCTGAGATTTTAAGGACTAACTAGAGGTGTTGCTTGTTTGGATTTTTAAATTAAAATAGATGAAAATTCCATTAAGGAAATAAAAGCAAAACAAATGTCAAAGAACCTTTAAAGTGATCAATGAAAATAATTAACCAAATGATTATAGTTTTTATGTAGTAGTTGAAAAGTGAAGCAAAGAACCAAGTTATCTGCAAATTTATTCAGTTAGGTTGTTTTCTTGGGGTAAATATTTATAGGAGTTCAAGTGCTTCTGAAGTCAATTGCTTATTAATCTTGTTTTTAACAATTCTTATTGCTGCATCTGAAATTAAAATGGATGGGAAATCATTTAAGTACTCTCTAGGATAGCAGATTTCAGCTGCTAATACCATCCAGCATGCCTGCTTTGGTAGCTTGCAAGAAAAAAAAAAAGCAGTTGTGAAACTTACCAAGGTATTTGCTAAAGCCAAACAACAGTGGTAGTTTTCTAAGGCTGTCATAACAAATAGCTACAGACTGGGCGTCTTAAACAGCAGACATTTATCTTCTTATAGTTCTGGAAGCTGGAGAATCAGATGGAGGTGTTGGCAGATTTGCCTTTTCTGTGCCCTCTCTCCTTGTCTTGCAGATGGCCATCTCCCAGTGTCTTCACTTGCTTGTCCTGTGTTTGTGTCTACATCCTAATCTTTTTAAGGATGCTGGACACATTGGATTAGGGCCCAAACTTAGGATGTCATTTTAACTTAATGACTTAACTTAACCTCCTGAAAAACCCTGTCTTTAAAAACAGTCCCATTCTGAGGTGCTGCAGGTTAGAACTTCAGCATATGAATTTGGTTGGGGTGTGTGTGTAATACAGTTCATAAAAATCATAAAAATCACTCTTCTTAAAAATTTTAATTTCTTGACATAAAAGAACTTCTCATAGATCATCATATTTTCAGCTCAATTTTGTTTCAAAAAGTGTGCTTTATCAAAGGCATATTTTGATCATTAATAAAATTACTTAACGATATATAGTAAAGCAAGCACATTTTACTGTTTCACTACTGGATGCCCCTGGATGCTTTTTAATCCATGGAATGATCGTATGGAAGAACCATAAATTCTTCGACATTCTTCCCATTGAGAGATGGGATTCAAATGTCAATGTCTCCTTCCTAAATCTATGAGGGTTCTCTGTGAACTGAGGCTGCCCCGGCTTCAGCCTTAAAATATTGACAGCTCCACTTCATGTCTCTTGGCATATTCCCTCTAGAATCCCTGAGCAACCATGTAAGAAATACATGAGCCATGCTAGGTAGGCCAGGGGTAGGTGAGGTAGTCAACTGTTCCCCTTCAGCCATTCTTGAAAGGCACCAGGCACGTCAGTGCACCCATTTGGGATCTTTCATTTGTCAACTAAACACCACCAGGGACTCTTGGTCGACCCCATGTGGAAAATGATGCTTGTGGAAATACTTTACAGATTTGATCTCTTGTAAATGAAAGCTATTATCACATAAAACTGCCTGGGAAAGCATCTGTACTCAGTATGAGTACAGACCATACTAGTACAGACCATCATACTAGATCCCATTTTGGTTGTTAGAGTTGCCATGGAATGCTTGTGTCCGAATTCAAGGTCAAAGGTACTTACTATATTCTCTTCCCTAGTATCAGAAAAAAAGGAAGCTATCCTGTGGCACCTGTGGAATTAGAGGAGTCATCAAATAACCTTAAATTAGTACCAATACCTTTGGAGATTTTCATATTTAACAGGCCAATATTTACTATTTTGTCTTTGATTAATTTATTAAGACCCCAATTGAATATCAGAATAATAAGTTTCTTTTAAGAATGTGTATTTTATTCCTATATAAATACTCTGAGAATGAGACAAGAGATCAGATTGTCATTTTTCAAAACATCCTTCTATTTACAGTGTTAGTTCATAAATGTGGAATTTGATAATGATGATTGACAAGTGTTATAGTTCTGGTTTCCATGATTACAGCCTATGCTTTCTCCTAATGCCACACACATATTTGCATTGATGATTAACACAGGCAGCAGGATACTGCAAGGGTATGCTGTATGCATTGCTTCCTTTGTGCAAAGTAGTGATAAATTGGCACTAGGAATATTCTACCATGAATTTTGTGGATGGGAAAGAAAAGCAGATAAAGAAATGTGTGAAACATATGATGGGGAGTCAATAAGCAAATAAATTTAAGTAGTCCATAAGTAATTTCAGATAGTTATGCATTTATGAAGAAATTAAGCAAGGCAATATGGCAATATGACAGGAGCTACTTGAGATAGGAGGGTTGGGGCAGACCCTCAGCAGATATGCAGTTGGGTAGGTAAGAGCTGAACCTCAGCATCTTATGTAGATGCTTTCAAAATATTTGTCTTACCCTACTAAGCTGGCAACTTTTCCCTTTACTAGACACATGCATGGGCATCTAGTTTGTCAAATACTTGACTTCCTGCATTCCACGGTTAGATTAGTGACTCACATTCCAGAAATATCATAAAGAATTGCATTGTTTGCTGACTCATTTCCTTATCA
This sequence comes from Glaucomys volans, assembly GCA_020662805.1. Classification (NCBI taxonomy): domain Eukaryota; kingdom Metazoa; phylum Chordata; class Mammalia; order Rodentia; family Sciuridae; genus Glaucomys; species Glaucomys volans. Next base: position 200,728 of record JAJEJO010000127.1, on the reverse strand, counting down.
ATTTATTTTTTCAAAAAATAATGAATTTCTAGAAGATCAAATTAGGATAATATGACCATTATTTAAATATGTAAAATAATGGTTAATATTTAGCAAGCATTTACTAAATGTCTAGTATCAACTAAACACTCCTTGTTTTTCTGGAATATTTAGTTGATAATAGACATTCGAATGTCTATGTATTAGTTAATGTTTATGTGTTAGTTAATTTAGTTTTTATAATCGTCCACAAAATTGGTTCTACAAATATGTTCCTGTTAGAGATAAAATCAATAGTCCAGAAGAGAAAATACTTTGCCTCTTGTCACACTGTAGGGTAGTGTAGAAGTTGATAGACTACTTTCCATTATACTGCATACACTATCTTCACAGAATAGAATAGTTATTCCATGAGTTCAATACTTTGGTGGTATAATACCAATTGAATTTTTTTTTTTTTTTTTTTTTTTTTTATTTTATTTTGGCTTTTTTTTTTTCAGGATGACAGTTTACTTTTTTCAGAGCCAATGGTTACCCTTAACTTAACCTTGGGGAATTGCAAGAAAATAAAGACGTACTTTTTATAGAAAAACTCTACTGAGAAAAATGTGTTTTATTCCAGCAATATTCTGTGTAAACAGTTAATAAATCAGAAAAAAAGAAAAATGTTAACAGTAATTTAGCAGCAAATGGGGTATTTGACCTGCAGCTTCCAGATGAATTCCCAAACGACATGAATAATTTATTTTTGGAAGATGAAATGATATGGGTTATGTAATGCTTGATGAGAAATTGCAGTCATAATTGGGGAAATTGCTTCTACTTAGCAGGGTCACCAGTGGAGGAAGGAGCTGCTCCCACAATATTATTTTCCACCTTGAGAATCTTGGCTGCAGCAGGGTGTAAGTGCTTGCTGCCCAGTTGCAATCCAACTAGCACAGCAAAAGTTACCTTTGTTTTCCAGAGGCCTCCAAAGCTACTTGAATATCTAGCACCCCAACATCCTCTGAGATATTTTCTTAGAGGTTGTTCTCCAATCACATGTCCACATCTTAGAGATGCACTTACCACTTAGGTTTCCTAGATTTGCACAGATGTAAGGCACTCCCAGAATTAGGATAAGCTGTCAGATTGTAGGGCATCTCAGTTGCTCCTTGGAATTTATGCCCTAAGGGACAAGAACTCTATCGAGCATTTTGAAAGCTGACAGCTTAGTGTTGGCAGCTGAATTTTGACAGTCATGCTATTATCAAAACTCTCTCAAACAGCTGAAACTGTAGGTACGTGACAGCTAAGCCTTCTGTGAAGTGTGTTTATCTGGCAGGAAAATTGCTATCAGTTCCCTTATTATTCCATTATCCTGTACATTGCAGTTGCTTTCTTGTTAATCAACTAAAACTAACATATTTTTGAGATATCTAAAATGACAAGGCAACTAAAGAGCTACTGTTAGAATTTTAGTCTTAATGCCATGTTCAATTTAAAGGTATAGCTTTGCTTCAAAATGTTTAGTTGGAAAATTTACCACAGAATTTCAGAGAAATTTAAAAAGTAATACAAGACCTCACAGACCTGTTAGTCTCTGTAAAGCTCATATTTAGTCCTTTCCTGATGGACTTAGAAGAGGGTAATGAAAAACCATATTTCTACCCAGGTTAGAGCTGACATAATCAGAAATGCTGGTATCTAAAAAAAATACTTTATCAAAATAAGGAGCTAAAAGTTGAGGTTAAAACAAAAATACAATGTGACCCTCAATTTCCATTCCATTAAATGTTGAAAAACAAATTAGTATTTGACAAGTAAATAAGGATAGAGAAATATTTTGAGGTTGTTGTGTCAGAGAGAGGGCATTATTTTATTTTATTTTGTTTTATATTGCACAAAGGAAGAATAATGCTCTCGGAATTGTTCTTACTTCCTATACTTTTTTTTGTGGTTAGTGAAAAGCAATGCAATTACATCACAACTTATAAAATAATGTGGCTCCTTGGTTTTTAGAAACCAAACCAATTGCTTTTTTTTTTTTTTAAAGATCTTTCTTTCTTTCTTTTTTTTTTTTAATAATAAATTTATTTATTTTCATGTGGTGCTAAGGATCAAACCCAATGCCTCACACATGCTAGGCAAGTGCTCTGTCATTGAGCCACAACCCCAGCCCCCAAACCAATTGCTTTTAAAAATACAGTTTTCTCTTTGGATGATCCCCACCCTGCCACAAAAAATGATAACAATGATAAATAAAACACATCTCACTCCCTCAGACTAACCACCAAATCCACTCAGAGACATGACAATTTGGCTTCACCAAAGAATGTGCAAAAAATCTTTTCTTTTACTTATGCACTAGATAAGCACAAATTTAAATGCAATATTAATATGTCACCCAACCTCTTCCCCCTCATTACCATAACTGCATGTAAATTCATAGAACTTTCTGATATTCTTTTGATTCATGCCTGAGAACTGAATTTGATAAAACAGGTTGAGATGGATCGTGGTCTTATTTTCCAAGTGTATGCTCAACACCAAACAGGCAGTCCATTCAATAAATTAAAACAATCAAAACAATCCTCAGTGAAAAAAATGAAATATATTTAGTTGGACTTTTCTCATGATTTAACCTATACAGAGACATAGATTTTGAATTTATCAGTATTCCAGTCTGATCTGCAGTCTAAGTTATATGGTGGTTTTAATATGACATTAAATTGTAGCAACAACACTTAAAGAAGGTATATGATGCATTTGATATGACTCTAAGCCATTCATACACACAGGTATAAAACATAAACATTGCATATTCATATGCATATGTGTATACACATATATGTAAAATTTTTAATCCTCATAACATACTTGATGTGAGGAGATGCTATCATTATCCCCATTCTGTGAAGAAAGAAATAGAAGCTCAAAGAGATTAAATATTTTACCCAAGGTCACAAAATAATGAGAGTGGTATTTAAGTCTGGGCTATCTGCCCGTAAAGCCTGTGCCATTTATTTATCATTATATTATATTGCCCCTGGATTGAGTCACCAGAACATTTACATTCATTCAAAGTTTATCTGCAGTGCAAGAATTTCAAAATTCTATCTGAGGTCCTTCAAAAATGTGGTCAATACAGTGAAGAGGAATAATCAAAATGGAAGGGTATTTTCAATGCTTCCATACAAAAACATCTGGAGGCAGACTCAAAAATGCAAAAATATTGATTGTGAGTTTGAAAGGTGATGAACTTCAGGACTGATAACAGCCAAATTTATATTCCTGAAGTTTCCCTCTCATATTTCCTAATTCCCTTTTCCACATTTAAAAAGCTGGTTCTTAGAAGTGATGACAGAAGTATTACAGAGTCAGCCCTAATAACAGCTGTCAACTCAGATTAGTGCAAGTAAAAATTTCTTTCGGTTTCTGCCACACATCTGTTGTAGCTTAATTTTTTTAAATCCATGGCTAGCGAGCTGTAGCATGGTGTACAGAATTTTTTCCTATATTTAAAGTACTTCTCTGTTTTTTTATTGCATTGCCTCATTTCCTGAAAGTTTTTCTATTAATGCATTGTAACTGCTTAGCTCCAAGCAGGCACCAAGAAATAAATAAAAATGTGAATGCTTGCCTCAAGTAAGATACAGATTTATTGGGCCTTTAAAATACCTTGGATTTATTTTATACATATGTAAAATAATTTATACACATAAATGTGTTTTTCTATATTATGTATCTCTAAGTTTTGGAACTCTTTATTATATCTATGAATTGCAATGTTAAGACAAAGTAGCTTTGGGACAAATTTCTTTTTCTCTTTATACTGACTTCTAGGTTTTTGGTCAAAATATTTTCCTCTGTCTCATTTGTCTGTGTCATCTGTTCTATTAGTAATTTAAAGCAAACAAAAACTAGCAATGAGAAAATTTACCAGGTTACAAAAGGTAAGACTTTTTAGGTTGCTTAATTTTATCTTGGTCCAAGGGTTTTTAATAAAAGCTTTTAAGCACATTTATATTTGGGCCTTATTTGCATTTCTTACTATTGAGATGGAATGGAGCTTTAGGTAGAATTTCTACCAAGAGAGGTATTGAATATTTTTAGCATCAGTATCATCTTAATCTCTGACCTGGACAGCTCTCTGGGGACAGCTGTGGCTGTCATTCTACCTCACTCTAACTATCTTAGGTCACATATGGGCACTATGGAGCACAGGAATAGCTACAATAGTGGGGATATTTTTAATGTTTCAGATACAAGAATGTCTGGAGGCAGAACTGATAATAAAAAAATATTGATCTGTGAACTGAAACTCATCAAGACTGACAACAGCCCTCTTTATACCCCAAAAGTTTCCACAAATTCTGACTTCTGGCCAATTTTGGCTCTGTCTAGAAGGCAATCCTGATAAATGAAAAATACATAGATTTATACTCAGACTTAAAAGTTCTCAAATTCTATTCCAGATGGGACCAGAGATTTGAAATTTGTTTCTACAACGTCTGACCTTCAGTTTCCTTATTGTTACATTTCAGAACAAAGCTGTGTATTTTTATTTTTTCAAAAGACTAAAATAAGATGAAAGTCTGTGAAATTTTTGGAGTCTCTTAATAAATCTTTTTGTGTCTCTCAATAAATGTTTATTTCCAGTTTGTTAGTAGTTTGACAAAAATTTTTATTTTTGGAATGATGATAAAAATAGAAGAATAGATATTGATCAAGATTTATTTTTGTTGACTCAAGAAATATTTATATTTGTGAGAACCCTTCCTTCTGGAATTTATAAAGCCTTTCATCAACATTTTTCAAAGTGTGGTCTATGGATAATCTTCATCAAAATCACTTGGGGTGCTTGGTTTAAAGAAAATCAAATTACCAGTCTCTAGCCTGGACTTATTGAATCAAGATTTCTGTGGAAGTCATCTGGGTAAATATACAATATGCAACTACATCCCCATGAGAAATTTTTTTCCCTACACTAAAATTTGAGAAGTAGACTGGTGGCATAGCTCAGTGGTAGAGTACTTGCTGAGCTCAGGTTTGATCCTCAGCATTCCCTTCCCCCATTAAAAACAAAGTTTGAGAAGCATTGCCTTACCTTATATACAGTTCTTTATACTTTATAAATCACAAATCATTTTCATACTACTTATGTTATCTGACTCTCCACCTTTACCTTTTTATGCATTGGGAAACTGAGCTCTAGAGAAGTTTCTAATCCCAGATTATAAAGAAGAAAGGCAGGATTTAGGCCTCTGTTCTGAGCTTCTACTTCAGTTCTCTTTATGCTACATTTCACCATTCTCTGTCTACTTGAGAGGAGGCTATGCAGACAGCTTGGTGCATGCATACAGTACTCTATTCTATAAGTTATGGAGATATAACAAAAATTTTTAAATATTAGAAAGATTTCATCAGATATGTATTCTAGCAGGCAGCCTAGAGAACAGTTTGGAGAGAGTAGAAACTGAAGCCAGGGAGTGAGTAGGAAGACCTATGGACTTTCTATCACATTGGTAATGTAGAAGAGGTTACTAATGCAAAAAGTTTTCAAATTGCATTCTAGAAGGCATTGGAAACAAAATACTTGTCAGAAAAAGACATAGTTGTGAACTCCAGAAAGTGTTACTTTATGGTGCTTATTGAATTTTAACATTAATCACATTAATATGGCAAGCTCCTATAATAGGACTCATTTTATGAGCTCTGTGAAAATAAAACCATGTTTCATTCGTCTTTGTACCCCCAGAATCAAATTGAGTGTTGACTGTGTAGTTTCACTAAACGTGTTCATTGTTTATTTAATTAACTTGAGAGAATGATATTGAAAACCTTTATTTTTCATTGTTAAAATTATTTTTATATTAATAGTTCCTAATTTATACATCAATATGTACCAACATTTAGCTTTAGTATATTTACTCATTTGATCATCACAACCACTCACCTATTACTAATAATACCCATTTTACATATGAGAACAGAGTAGTTAAGGAACTCATCCAACGTCAGTTGCTTGTCCAAGCTCTAATCCTAGAAGAATTGGGATTTGAATTAGGTAGCCTGGTTCTGAGGCCTTACTATGCTATATTACATATGTAAATTTATCATTATGATACAATTGCTTACTACAAAATGTTATTTCATGTATAAATTGGAGTTTAGGATAGGAAAAGGAAAGACAGTGGAATGAATCTGACATAATTTTCCTACATGCATATATGAATACACCGCAGTGAATCTCACCATAGTGCACATCCACAAGAGTGGGGTCCTAATTAGAATAATATATATTCCATGTTTGTATAATTATAAAAAAAGTGTTTCAGCACATTAAAAAGTTGGAGTTTAATAGTTATACTATCTGCTATAGCAATGAACAACCTTAAAATATCAGTGGGTTTGGCCAATAAGTTTATTTCATACTTATGCTTTCATGTAGTATAGATGACTTTGCTGTGTGGCTTTTGTCCAAAAGATGACTCAGCAATCTGGGCTCTTTCATCTTGTAACTATGCCAGCAGGAATAGGTGTCCCCCAGGAGAAGAGAGATAAAGTAGGCACACTAGCTCTTAATTATCTTGGTCTATAAGGTCACAGCACTTCCCTCATATTTCATTGGGTAGCACTGTTCACATGGCTCAACTTAACAGCAAGGAAGATGGGGAAATGTCCAGAGAAGCATAAGGATTTTTGGTGAATCATAATTAAAAAAACAGTACAGTAATAAATACATAAAAATAAAACATTGGGGGCAATGCATTTGTTTTCGGGCCCTGGTTTTATCACTAATTAGTTCAATGATCCTGATAATGTAATTTATCTGCTTTGAATCAGTTTCATCATGCATAAAATGGGCAAAATGAGTGACTACAACTCATGAGGTTATTGTATTACCCAGTCAGAAATGATAGAAGTAATGACCGCAGCACAGTTGTGGGCACACTGTAAGTGCTCAAAATAGTACAGCCATTATATCACTCAGAGTTGTCCACAGAAATACAATTAATAGGATATTTTGGTATATTTATGATAGAGGATATTATATTTTCTTAGTATAAAGGAATCAGCTTACATGATTATGAAGGCTGGAAAACCCTAAATCTGCAGTTTGAATCTGAAGGCTGGAGGCTGCTATAGCAGCAGGAAGAGCAGATGTTCCAGTTCAGAGGTAATCAGGTAGGAGAATTCTCTCTTACTTGGAGCAGGGTCTGCCTCCATCTGATTGGATGAGGCCCACGCACATTATGGAGGGAAATCTGCTCCATGTGGATTATTTATTTAAATGTCAATCTTATCTATAAAAAAAAAACCCTTCCAGAAACACCCAGAACAATGTTTGATTAAATATCTGGTCATATGATGGCCTAGCCAAGTAGACACTCAAAATTAATCATCACAAAATGGAGCAAATTATATTATTTGTATTTAAGAGCATGTTGCAATGAACCCCACTAGTATGTATGATTATAATATACTAATAAAAACATTAAAATGAATCATCACAGCTACTGCTACTGTTGTAGTTATTATCAGATATAGTCTATAGTAAGGATTTTCTTATTTTTCAATGAAAACATTTTCTTTATGAATAATTTGCTTTTCTTCCCAAAGACCCACGTTAACAATCCCTTCCTTATTAGGAACAGTTACCCACACCAGTTGGATGCCTATGAGTGCAGACAAGATTTTGGTGCCCAGAGTGAGCAGATAACATTGATAGCCCTCTTACTAGAGCGTCTTAATGGTCATATAGCTACCATGTAAAGTGCACTTAGGTCCTTAAATAAAATGTTATGTGTCTCTTATTCCTCCAAATGAATTTCATGATTGCTTGCTCTATTTCTATGAGGTCTGTCATTGGGATTTTAATTGGAATTGCATTGAATTTGTATAGCACTTTTGGAAGTATGGCCATTTTGACAATATTAATTCTGCCTATCCAAGAACATGGGAGATCTTTCCATCTTCTCAGATGCTCTTTAACTTCTTTCTTTAGTGTTCTGTAGTTCTCATTGTAGAGGTCTTTCACATCTTTTGTTAGATTGATTCCCAAGTATTTTATTTTATTTGAGGTTATTGTGAATGGGGTAGTTTTCCTAATTTCTCTCTCAGAGGATGCATCACTTACGAATAAAAATGCATTAGATTTATGAGCATTAATTTTATATCCTGCTACTTTACTGAATTCATTTATGAGTTCCAGAAGTTTTCTGGTGGAATTCTTAGGGTCTTCTAAATAGAGAATCATGTCATCAGCAAATAGGGACAGTTTGAGTTCTTCTTTTCCTATTCGTATTCCTCTAATTTCTTTGGTCTGTCTAATTGCTTTGGCTAGAGTTTCAAGAACAATGTTGAATAGTAGTGGTGAAAGAGGGCATCCCTGCCTTGTTCCAGTTCTCAGGGGGAATGCTTTCAATTTTTCTCCATTTATAATGATGTTAGCTGTGGGCTTAGCATAGATAGCCTTTACAATGTTAAGGAATGTCCCCACTATACCTATTTTTTCTAGTGTTTTGAACATGAAGGGGTGCTCTATTTTATCAAATGCTTTCTCTGCATCTATTGAAATAATCACGTGGTTCTTGACTTGATGTGGTGAATTACATTTATTGATTTCTGGATGTTGAACCAACCTTGCATCCCTGGGATGAAACCCACTTGATCATGGTGTACTATCTTTTTAATATGCTTTTGTATGCGATTCGCTAAAATTTTGTTAAGAATTTTTGCATCTATGTTCATTAGAGATATGGGCCTAAATTTTCTTTCCTTGATGTGTCCTTCTCTGGTTTTGGTATCAGGGTGATATTAGCTTCATAGAATGAGTTTGGAAGGGTTCCCTCTTCTTCTATTTCATGAAAAACTTTGAGGAGTATTGGAATGAGCTCTTCTTTGAAGGTCTTGTAGAACTCTGCTGTGAATCCATCTGGTCCTGGACTTTTCTTTATTGGTAGGCTTTTGATGACTTCTTCTCAACTCAAAGTGGATCAAGGACCTAGAAATTAGACTGGAGACTCTGCACCTAATAGAAGAGAAAATAGGTCCAAATCTTCATCACGTTGGCCTACGACCAGATTTCCTTAACATGACTCCCAAAGCGTAAGAAATAAAAGCACGAATCAATGATTGGGATAGAGTCAAACTAAAAAGCTTTTTCTCAGCAAAGGAAACAATCAGCAATGTGAAGAGAGAGCCTTCAGAATGGGAGAAAATCTTTGCTACACACACTTGAGATAGAGCACTAATCTCCAGAATCTACAAAGTACTCAAAAATCTTTACACCAAGAACACTAATAACCCAATCAATAAATGGGCCAAGGAAATGAACAGACACTTTACAGAGGAAGATCTACAAGCAATCAACAGATTTATGAAAAAATGTTCAACATCCCTTGTTATAAGAGAAATGCAAATCAAAACCACCTTAAGATTTCATCTTATCCCAATTAGAATGTCTTTTATTAAGAATACAGGCAACAACAGGTGTTGGCGAGGATGTGGGGAAAAGGATACACTCATACATTGCTGGTGGGATTGCAAGTTGGTGCAGTCACTCTGGAAAGCAGTGTGGAGATTCCTTAGAAACCTTGGAATGGATCCACCATTTGACCCTGCTATCCCACTCCTTGGCCTATACCCAAAGGACTTAAAATCAGATAACTACAGTGATGCAGCCACATCAATGTTCATAGCTGCTCAATTCACAATAGCTAGATTGTGGAACCAACCTAGATACCCTTCAATAGATGAATGGATAAAGAAACTGTGATATATATACACAATGGAATATTACTCAGCCATAAAGAAGAATAAAATTATGGCATTTGTAGGTAAATGGATGATGTTGGAGACTGTTGTGCTAAGTGAGATCAGCCAATCCCCAAAATACAAAGGCCGAATGGTCTCTCTGATAATGAATGATGATGCATAATGTGGGGGGGAAGGGTGGCAAGAATGGAGGAAGGATAGATAGCATAGAGGGAAGGGAGGGGTGGGGTTGGGGTGGGGGGGTAAGAATAATAACAGAATGTGTGACAGACATCATTGCCCTTTGTACATGTATGAATGCACAGATGGTGTGATTCTACTTTGTGTACAACCAGAGAAACAATAGCTGTACTCCATTTGTGCTCAATGAATCAATAAGCAAATAAAAAAAATGTTATGTGGAAGACTAGAGGAAAAATTATGTCATCTACCTTCTGGATTTTCTCCTCTTTGTTACAATGTCTATAATAATCATTCTGGTGTAATGTTTTTATCACTTGTAGTGTTTAGTTCAATTTTAGCTAGACTTTCACAATCATATTAAGGCTAATTACTTGTATAATTCTCAGTCTAACACTTAGTGAAATCTTTATTGCTTCCAGCCAAGGCAAGGAGGGAGAAAGTCTGTACAAACTGTTTCGTTGTTTAAATAAAACAATCAGCTGATTGATTTAATTTCTCACTTTCAGCTGGTCGTCATCATGGAGACACAGATGAAGAGAGATTCCAGTGCCAACTTCATCCAGGAAACACTGGGCAGATTCAGAAAGCCTGGAAAGATACTATATTCTTGGTGCCCAGAAGCCTAGGAGACATCGGTTTTATCAAAATGGTGGAGAAAAATAAACTCCAGACACACAATGTTTTCTAAGAAAATGCCTCATTTTTGGAAAATCTAATCAGATTTGAATAAATTTCATACAACTCATAGGGTGTGAGGTATTGTAATTCGGGAAATGACAGAAAAAATGACTATAGCACAGTTTTGGGCACACAGTAAGTGCTCAATACAGTACAACCATTGTGGCTCAGAGTTGTCCAGAGATAGAAAATTAATAAGAGGTAAGATAATTCATGGGTCCAGCTGCACACACACAACTCAGTCAACCCACTGGACTGAACTGACTAATCAATTACCAATCAGTTGTTTGAATTGACAGCATGTGTGACCAGTGTGTCAATGAGGTCAGATAAGCAGTGTAGGAAATAAGGAAGGGCTGATCCTGAAAGGTCTTATTTCTTAAATGAATCTCAAAATATGTAGAATAACTTTGTCTTTAAATGGCTTTTCTGGTATGGTTCTATCAGCAAAAGGACCTCCAAGTGCACATCTAGAAGGTTAAAAATTAGCATAAGTCCTATCAAATTTCCATTGCCATGGCCTTTGCTTTTAATTGTCAGCATATTCTATTTTATTTTGTGTTTCACGATAAATGTCATTGCAGAGACATAAAAGAGATCTAGAGTCTCTAGAATCCACCTCCTGATTTATGTGTTGACCTGTGCTGTGCTTATTCTATCTCTGTGTGAGCTAGCACTCACTTCAACTGCAGGAACGTAAAAATGAGAGTTGTAAGAAAATAATATACTATCTGCTGATTTTATAGTTACAGGGTTTTTCACAGAAAAGAGTCTTTACGAATCTATTTGGAAAAGGTTATTAATACATATGAGTGGATTATATATCAGTTAAGCAAATTTAGTCGTATTCAGCAGGGAAGAAAACATGCCACTCCACACTAGGCACTCTCTTTGCGATGTAGATAATCCTTCATAAACTATTTTTATAAAGGTCTCTGTGAACTCAAAAATCATAAAATGTATCACCTAGAAATTTTGTGTCAAGCCACATTACAAAGTGACTCCATTTATATGGTAAGATACAGATGAGGATAGAGGAGTGGGGCAGTAGTGTGCTAGAGATATTTAAAAACCTGTCTGTTGAAAAGAAAATGCATGAAAAGTTTACATGTGTGTATGTGTATGTGTGTGTGTGTGTGTGTGTGTGTATAAGTTTATTACCAATTTCAACTGATACAAAGACTGTTTAGCACACTTTTCATAAGTAATAAAACATATAGTACTTTTAATTATAAATTCCATATATATAGAATATTTTCATTGATTTTTCTCAAATATTTGTATCCTTAAACTATGCTTGTAATTGATGGCCAGTTGTGGTTATGACATGAATATTGCTTGATAATTTCATTCAGTGAAACAACAAAGATATATTTTGGAATGTCACTATTTCTTAATGATACTGCTCTCATTATTAAAAAAATAAATGTTATATTTAATACATATGTAATAAAACATAAATTTGTCCCTTCATGATGATTTCTTTGCACTTTACTACTATTTTTGCTCTTGAAGTTATGTATGTCTATTATTGTGGTGGTAATACTCTATAATGGTTAACTACTACCACTGACCAGCTTCATGTTTAGTAACTTCAGATTGGAGACCTGAAATCTGCCATGGTGGGACTATTTACACAATAGAAACTAGTATATGTTGTAAGTTAGGGTTAGATTTTTTGTTTTGTTGATGTTGAGATTTAAAAAAAAGAAGGAGGAAATAATAGTGTCAACTAAAATTGTGTCATGTCTCTGGCTATTACAGTTTTGAAATTAATACTCTCCCAATATTTGAAGATTCATATTTGCATTAGCAATCATATTTGACATTGTAAATGAGATCATAAATTTCATCAGTCAGCATCTACATTATTCTGATATTGTTGTAGCTCCTACAGTTCCTACACAATACTGTCATATATGCCAGATACTCAGCAAATTCTTACTGAATACAGATAAAAATGCAGATATCTAAAATGAGTTACACCTTCAACCTATTAATCATTGACTTAATTATTTTTTCAGTGGTTCAAAGTCCTTAAGGTGAAAGCAGTGCCCTCTGAAGCATATGAATTAAATGTGATGCAGTAAGGTGTTTCCTAGAGGTTAAGTGGGTATGGTTAACAGGAGGGTGAATGAATTTAGTCAGCGAAACAACTAGGTGCTCCCTGCACCTGCTGCTTATTCTCCTAGCATGCTTGCTGGACCCATTCATCTGGAAATATTTTTTTTTAAATTTTAGGCTATGACCTAGATTCTCCACTGGCTTTAATTTTATTTATCCACTGTGGTATTCACATATTAGGGCAATCAGTGACTCACAAATTATAGTAGCTGGACTAGAACCATCAATATTAGAAATGCAAACTTTTTAGAGATGCCAGTTCTTGGGCCTCACTCCAGATGTACTGAGTAAGAAATTCTAGGGGTACCCCTAAAAATATGCAGTTGAACAAGCCCTCCAGGTGATCCTCATACATGGTTAAGTCTGAGAGTTTCAGTTGCAGCTATGTCTCTGGTTCTTCTTTATCACATTCTGTTTAAGGACTTTTCTGAATAAATGACAGAGCTAAGTCTTGTCCAGCATTCCATTCATCCTGTATGCTAGCAAGTATGTGCACACATGTCCTATTTCCTTCCTGCCTATTCCACACTGTCCCCAGGTCTGAATCTCTCATTTTACAAGGCCACTGCATTAATTCTAAAAATCTCTGTTCAACTGCTTTTCACCATAACTTCCAATGTTTTTGAGAGAACCCTTAGGCTCGAACTTCTCCATGGTTCGTTGCAAATGAAGTCAATGCCTTTGGGAAGAGATTAGGAATAATTTTAAACCTGCTTCTCCTTTAGGCAAAATCTCTGATCTCTGATCAAGGACTCTAGAGCTGGGGATGGGGACGACCATCTGAGGTCATCTCTTCTTGCCTCTTCAAGTGTGGAGCCACCTCATTTTCCAGGGGAGGGCAATGAGGACCTCAATATTCTTGTCGTGTTGTACTCATCTCATAAAAGGGGTTCCAGTGAAGAAGGAAGCAGCCATCTCTTAATTATTCTTACCTGGGACTTAGCTTCAACTACAAGTAGGATGGAAAAGGTCAAATTCCTGCTCTTCCTGGGAAGAAAATCCTTTGGGAGCTGGAGTAAAGGAAACCCTGTATTTGAGGCTGCAGCAATCTGGAGTAGAGCCTCAACCTTGCTGAGCTGGAGGTAAGCAGGGAGGGATGTTCATGTTATACAGACTCTCATACTCTCACCTATCTTCTGAATTTTCACGGATTTTTTTGATGTACTGAGATGTTTCCTTGTTTGCTCTTTACTCCTGGAACCATTTCCAGAGACTAAATATTTTCTTCTCCTTCCCCTTCCCCTTCCCCTTCCCCTTCCCCTTCCCCTTCCCCTTCCCCTTC
>JAJEJO010000127.1:0-186320 GCA_020662805.1 Glaucomys volans | reverse complement strand
GGTCTCCTTAAGTTACTGAGGCTATCCTCAAACTTACAGTCCTCCTGCCTCAGTCACAGTCAACTGGGATTACAGGTATGTACTACTGCACCTTGTTAAATGGCTCCTTTTTGTGAAATAAGTTTCTATATATTCACTAGGTAGCAGGTCAGTCATTCCTGAAGATGGCCAATTGCTATCTAATTCATGTGTACTTTGGACCCTATGAGGTCTGACTGTCCACAACTGACATAGTCCTCCTAGTCCCAGTCCATATGCTCAGTGTCATGCCAAGCCTGACATAACCTGTTAATTCTGACCTCCCAAGTAGTTCCATATTGCTATAAACATTTCCAATGTCTTAAGCACCTTGGCAGAAACTGTGATGGGGAGTGATGTCAGTAGAGAGAAGAGAGGGATGAGTGTGAACTGCCTTTAATATTTTGTTCAGTATCGGCCCTTGTCATTTGGAATCATCACCTCTCAAGAGTGAACTGACTTCATGTTACGGGGTGTACATGTTTCCTTGATCTTGTTTTAAGGAGCTGTGTAGAATTTTCCATTCTTTTGATTAAGTTGGTTGTGTTAAGTACCCATTATTCAGGGGCACTTGCTCAAGACTGAAACTCTCTTAGGAAAGAAAACCTTGCCTTAAAACCTTCATGCTTTTGGGTATGGTATTGGTGCAGCGTGTAGGTCATGGGTATTCACAGCCCTTCAAGAAGTTCATAGTCTAGTAGGAGAAGCAGAGAAGAAATCAGCAGTTATAATGTCATGAGACAGTGTGGCAGCAGTGAGAAATCACAGGCTGCCTGTTTCAGTCACCACCCCCTCATACTGGTATCCAGAAAGCAGTGCTGAGATTCCACAGCACGAAATGGGAAGGTGGCAGTGTGTCGATTTCTGATTTTTTGGTTCTCTCTAAAGCTGAGAAGTGAGAAGCAAATTGAGGAATGTGCCCAGGCAACTGTTTTCTTTCTCTGCTTTTCTAATTATAGTAGGAAAAAACAGGTTTCTATCTTCACCAGGGGAAAACAGGCTACTGATGGTGTGACTGCGGCTGTGAACTAGCCAGGGCGAATCTCCAGTCTAGGAAGACCTTTTCTTTGGCAAAGCCCAGTTTAGTAGCTGAGAGCTGTGGTACAGGAAATTATGTCTCTCCCTTGCTCAGAGCCTCCAATGGGTTTCCATTGTCAGTAGAATAAAGATCCTTAGCACAGGACATAAAGCCTTCCTTGTCCTGCCCTCTACCTGGCTCCCTACTGCCCGGTCACTATTCCTGCCATGCACACATTTTATGTTCTAACCATAAAAACTACATGCACACAGCATTCTCCTTTCATGTTTCTTTACCTTTGCTTTTATTTTTATTTTGTTTGGAATGTTCTTCTCTTTTTTCCCTTTTTCTTCTAGGCATCACTTCCATAAGGAAGTCTTCTTAGCTATTGCAGACTAAGTAAGATGCTCTTCCTGTGAAGATCCTGTCTGCATCTCTAATCTTGCCCTTGACATATTATACTATATGCATACTTTGCTGCGAGCTTCTCCTGGCTATGCCTTATCTATATTTGTATCAACCAAGCTGAGCATAATGCCTGGGACATAGTTGGTACTCCAAGAATATTTTACTGTGTAAATGAATCAAATGATCCTTAACTATCTCCTGAATGATTAATTCCCTGCAGCATCTGTTTACTTTCCCACTAAAGTCTGGAAGCAATAGGTGCCTTCATTTAACCATTGGACCTAGAAATGTAGCAACCCGTAGCCTGCCAGGCTGAATGCACCTGAAAGCCTCAGGAAATCTTGTCACTATGCATTTTATTATGTAGCTACAACTTGAGCTGAATAGGGAGAAATGAATCCTGGCCAGCACTGAGCATCATGCCAGGAATAGAACAGTGGGGCCATTGCAGTCAGTGAAACAAAAGGTTACCATGGTGTCATCAGGGAGTGTTCTTGAACCGTGGAAAGACCATATTCTCCATTCCACCCCAGATACTTCTTCATCCCACTGATGGAGAAAGCCTCTGAATTTCTGAATCTGTGGAGGAATGAAGCATACCCTATTATTTCCTAAACCTGTCCCTGCAGAAATCTGCTTGCCCTTGGAGTCCCTAAGCAGGACAGTTAAGGTGATCTCAGTCCCTCCTAGCTGCTTAGTAAATGTCATATGATGTACAGTGCCCCAATCAGGTGACACAAGGAGAGCTGAAAACATCTCTGATGGTCTTTACTCCTTATGCACTCCTTATGCACAGTGCATTCATTCAGTTGCCCAGCATCTTTAGTTATGACTTCCTTTCCTTTCTCTAAACTTAAGCTATATTGAAGTTACATAGGATTTCACTGAGTGGAAGGTCACAAGTGTCAGCTAAGAGTGTCAACTAAATAATAAACTACTTTCTTGTATGTGGTGTCAGGTTTTTCACTTTCGGGGACAATGAGGGACTGCAATAGAGGAAAGAGAATGCAATGTACTTCCAAGAAGTTAGTGAGAATGTATATCATTTCCTTTGAAGTGCAGAGTGATAAATTTTTTTTTACCTTCATACAAATGAGTTTCTTGAATACTGTATAATTTTGGAAAGCAAAAAACAAAACCTTTGTTTTGATTATAAGCTTGTGGGAATGAAGATGATCTCACAATATGCAATAAAAAAGGTCATCTCTTGGTCTTGGATGTTTCCAACTAAGCACATTAAGGGTGTCACTGCTGGCAATGGAAAGCCCGGAGCTCCAGCAGTTTCCACACTGTGATTTAGTGCAGGGAGTGACTGAGAGTATTTTTGTCAGAGGAACTGGTTCTCTGCTTAGCCTCAATATTTCATAAAAAGCTCATTGCAGCAAATTTTTCATTTGGCAGCATCTGCTGTGCTATCATCTTGATATCTTCACATTAAGTAACACTGACACTTCAAGGTCAAGTGGAAGTCAAAGTGACATTATGAATATTAAATTGTCAGCTACTGTTAGTCCTATACATTTTTTTAAAAAGTCATAATTTTTATTTTTTTTTGTAATGATGTCGGCAAAGCATGTAATCAGCAGTGTTTGTAGGGAAAAGGAAAAGCTATAGGAATCCTGGAGTCATAGGACAAATTGTAAAGGTCAATTTGAAGATATGAGTGGTATGGTGGGCAAACCACTAGAATAGATCCCTCATTCAATTCTGACAGTGCTGATCTTGTAAAACCATTTAATTTTAGGAGTTCTCAGTTCTCCAATGTAAAATTAGGAGAATGAACTACATAGTTGTCATAGTATTTACTGTTATTCATATGTTAAGTGAGTACCTTTCTAGATGCCAGTAGAAGGAATACCCCATGTTGCAAAACACTGAAATATACAAGAGAAAAAAAGGATGTTTTTTTTTTCTCCTAAGCACTTAAATAATAGAATAGGCAGTATTGCTTAGGTGAATGAACTGAATGGGATGAAGATTACAATAAGATTCATAAGGTTAGGAAAGGAGCCTGCATTGTGCAGTCTAGATTAAGAAAAAACAAATCCTGTTTACAGGACAGTTTACACTTTCCAGTGGAAACACTGGATGCTATAGCAATACAAGACCTTTACTGGAATTGTTTCAGAGGTCATGAGATTACATATGTAACCTACTGTCCAGAGGGCAGCATGTCATGTGGATTGTGTTTTTTATCAATGGCCAACCTTAAAATGACTGAGAAACATCTACTTCTGAGCAGTTGTGTAATGCTTTCTACTTGAAGATAATGTAAGTGTTTGATTCTGGAATTTTGCCCATAACTCAGAACACAGACCAGGGTCTTAGGGTAATTTGATCAGTGCTTCTATAAAGGAACACCAAAGCCACAGATTTTGTTACTGCAAGACAGAAAATGCATTACAAGGGAGGACAACATGTTTCATGGGATGATGACTTGTCCTGCAGGGGGCTTGGAAGAGGAAACTGACAGCAATTAGGAACAATGATTAATGCTAGACTAACTTCTGGGAACCCTGCCTGAACATGCTCCTCAGAGTGTGTAGATGTTTTCAGTACTGCCTTTTGTTTTGCCTCTGGAGTCAGAGTTTTGCTGGAGGTCTTTGTTATTGTCTATTAGCTGTGTTTTGAGCACTAATATAAGAGGATATCTTCAGAAGCACCTTTTTCCCTCACTTGATCATCTTATACAGTATTTACCATTGCACTCTTTTTGTTGGTTTGTTTTGTTTTGTCTTTTTGAGGTGGGATCTTGCTATGTTGCCCAGGCTGTCTTGAACTCCTAGACTTGAGTAATCCTCCCACATCAGCCTCCTGAGTGCTGGAATTGCAGGTGTGTGCTACCATGCCCAGCTTCACAGTTGCATCCTTAGAGGTATATTTACTCTCTGGCATTTTTTTTCATGTATTTTTTGACCATTCATATTGCTTCTTGTGTGAAGTGCCATTCAGTGCCTTTTCCTATTTATTGACTGGGTTATTTTGTGTGTGTGTGTGTGTGTGTGTGTGTGTGTGTGTGGTTTCTGAGTTCTTTACATACCCTGGAGATTAATGATTATTTGAGGTGCAGGGGGCAAAGATTTTCTCCCATCCTGTAGGCTCTCTTCACATTCTTGATTGTTTTCTTTTCTGTGAAGAACAGAATCTATCTTTTTGCTTGTTTTTAGCAAATAAAATTTTATTGGGACACAATCATGATAATTTATTAAGTGTTCTCTATTGATGTGTTTGTGCTACAATAGCCAGAATGAAGACCTGCAAAGTAAAAAATATTTACTGTTTGACCATGTGTGTAAAAAGGTTGCTAATGCCTGCTATAGTTCTTTTTTTTTCAGGTAATCTGTTCTTTAGATCTTTTCTTGATTTTTGTTGATAAATGTGTTTAGGTATCAATTTTTTTACTTTCCTTGCTTGAGATTCATTGTTCTCTCATCATTATTAGTCATGAACTTTGAATATTATCTCTTGATCTGTGCTCTGGAAACCCTGATTAAATTTATGCTAGGATCTCATTCTATTATTTCTCTTAACTTTCACATTTCTATCTCTTAGGATCTTCTTAGTATCTCTGTGCCACATTCTGGATATTTTGACAGATCTGTTTTCTGATTCTGTCTTCTCACTTGTTGTTGATTTATTAAAGTTTTCCATTTCTTCATGATTCAGTCTTGGTGGTCTGTATGTTTCTCAGACTTCATTTCTTCTGAGTTATTTGATTTCTGTATCATTACTTGTAGTAGTCTCTTACGATTCTGCACTTCTGTGATATCAATTGTAATATCTCTTATTTCATCTCTGATTTTATTTCTTTGGATTGTCTCTCTTTTGTTTCATAATCTAGCCAAAGATTTGTCAATTTTGTTTGTGTTTTCAAAAACTTTTAGTTTTTTTCTGTTATTTTTCTAGTTTCTATTTAATTTATTTCCACTCTGACATTTGTTGTTTCCTTCCTTTTTTTAAGTTGGAGTGTAAGTTGTTCTTCTTACTTTTTCTAGTTCTTAAGTTGCAAAATTAGGTTATTCATTTGAGATCATTCTTTTTTCTTCATGTAGGCATTTTCACTATAAACTTTCCCCTCATAACAGTCCTGACTGCATCCCAGATTTGATATGTTGTGTTTTCTTTTTCTTTTCAAAATATTAAATTTTGCTTTAGATTGACTTTTTTGGCCCCTTGTTATTAATTTCACATATTTGTGTATTCTCTTGTTTTTCTTCTGGTGTTAATTTCTAGTTTCATAGCATTGTGGTTGGAAAAGATACTTGATAATTTCATTCTCCTCATGATCTGTTCTGTAGAATGGTCTACATGTGCTTGAGAAGAACGTGTTTTCTGTGGCTGTTGGATGGATTGTTCTGTTATGTCTATTAGGTCTAAAGTGTAGGTCAAGTCCAATGTTTCCTAACTGATTTTATGCCTAAATGATCTATGTATTGTTGGAAGGATCAAAGGGTCTACAAAATGGAAAAAAATAATTAACAAAATATCAAGAGTAAGTCCTTACCTGTCAGTAATTACCTTGAATGCAAATGGAATAAGTTACTCAATCAAAAGACATAAAATGGCTCAATGGGCAACAAACAAGACCCAAATATATGTTGCTTAAAAGAAAGGTGCCCAGGTTTAAGGATGCACATTAGATGGAAAGACAAAGGATGGAAAAAAATATTCCATGTGAATGGAAACCAAAAGAATGCAGGGGTATCTAGATATCAGAGAAAATAGATTTTGAGTAATGTAATGTAAATGTAAAGAAGAGGCAAAAAGCCATTTTATAATAATAAAGAAATAAAATCAATTAGGGAAGATAAAATTATAAATGTGCATGCATCTACTTTGGATCACTTAAATAAATAAAGCAAGATCTATTAATAGATCTGAAAGAGAAGAAATTAGACAGTAATAATAAAATAATAATAGAGGAAGACTGTTATACTTCTGGTCTATTTTCTGGTTCACTAATTCTACACTTGTGTCTAATCAGCTGTTAAATCTGTCATTGAGTTTTAAATTTTAATTGTTACATGTTTTCCACATCTAGAAGTTCTATCTGGCTCTTTACAAATTTTGCCTAGTGATCTTTCTCATATTTTCACATCTTTTATTTCCTTGAATACATCAAACATGTTTACTTTAATTCTATGCTGCCAATTCTAACATATGAAATGATCACAGGTCTGATTCTACTGAATTATGCTCACTGAATCACAAGACCCCTGCCTAGTATTGTTTCGAATAGTGATCTCAGCTTACCTGGGTGTTTTCTGTGGAAGTTCCTTATTTATTTGGTGTTCATATAGCATATGATCCCACCAGAGAGTTGTTCTAAACCATGTTCTCCACATAAGATTTACTAGAGACCCCTAAATGCTGGAGAATATTGAAGACTTGCCCAGACAATTGGTAAAGCTAACATTTGATGTTAAATTGCCTATCCTTTCCTAGAATCCCTTCTTGCTTTTGATTCGAACCTTATAGAGGAGAAGGTGAATCTCATGTCTTCATTGAGATTCACAGATATAATAAAATCTGAGAACCATTTCCTATGTAGAAGTCTTATCGGGCTATTTTTCAAATTTTCTTCATCATAATTTCCCTGCTTTCAACATTCTTCAGAATTTCATGTAAAATCTGCATCATCTTATTTTTTAAAATTATTCCTGATGATTATTCTTTCTCCTGAATGCAAATTTTCCTGCTCTCTTGAGGAAAATGACATCTGGCATGTTTCCTTATATTCCAACTCATTGCAGAAACCTACTCTTGTAATAATCATTCCCATTTACTCACTAAAAATTCTGAGTTTGCCTCACAGCATTTTGTTCCACTCTAGATCTGACTTCATACTGTCTGACTTCAAATTTTTACTTCCTCATTTTCAAAATAACCTCCTCAACCAGTGTGCTACAGATTCCCATGTACTTAGTCACAAGAAACTTTCAT
This sequence comes from Glaucomys volans, assembly GCA_020662805.1. Lineage (NCBI taxonomy): Eukaryota > Metazoa > Chordata > Mammalia > Rodentia > Sciuridae > Glaucomys > Glaucomys volans. Next base: position 178,933 of record JAJEJO010000127.1, on the reverse strand, counting down.
CTTGGAAATCACACAATTAGATATTCCTCATTTTGATCACAACTTCCTGCTCCTTTAGGTCACTCACTCAGCCCTTCTTAATATCAGTTCTTTTACCACATTGAACACTCCATTCTATTTACCCTCTACTTACAATGTTTCAAACATTGTTTATATTTTTAATTCTCTCTTTATCTTGTGTTTTAAAATTCAATACTTCAAATATCACTTTACTTATACACTCAGTTGACTTGACTGTACTCTATTAATCTTACTTGGCAAAACCCTATTCCTGGTTGAAAAAAAAAATGTTTATCTTCTCTACTTCCATACCTGGGCCAGTGAGTGTTGCTGAAGAAATATTATGATTTCCGCTTTTGTAATGGTTGAATAGATTGTTTGGATACATTTTTATGATGAAAACCACTAAAAATGCTGAATATAATACTGAATATAATGTTTAAAACATTATATCTTTTAAAACATTGAAGAATTTGGAGTGGAATTGTAGCTCAATGGTAGAGCACTTGTCTAGCATATGTGAAGCCCTGGGTCTGATCCTCAGCACCACATAAAAAATTAATAAATAAAAAAAGGTGTTGAAAAATACTTTGTATCATTTTTTAAAAATTGAAGATTTTAGAGTATATTAAGGAATTACTGGACCAAAATCTAAGAAAAAGTGGAAATTTACAAAGCATACTAAGAACTGAAGCCACTTACCCCCAAAGGCATCTTCTAATGTGGGAAAATTTACACTTTGATTTTGGTGGCCTCATTGGGTAAGGGATAATACCTTAAAGGTCAGAGACAATTCAAATGGAAAATCCAATAAGATATTGGCCCCATCTTAAGCCATAATCCCAAATTACTGGGCTGTCAAGGAAAAAGGTGAATCAGAAAAAAAAAATACTGGAAATACTGATTTGAAGGTAGCAGAGAAAGGGAAACATGGGAGTGAAAAATTACTATGGCTACCAACTAAACTTTGGGTAGATTTGAAGATTGTGTTCACTTATTTGGGAGTAACTAGGGAAACTGTGGTACATGAATTTATTTTAAGGTAGTTCTAGACTGGCAGTGCTCTAGATTTCCAGGCAGAGAAGTAAATTCAGAATCTTTTTGAAGGAAGATAACTTGATTCTAGGTCTCAAGGAATCCTTACAGATACACTTCAGGGAAAGTAAAAAGGATATAGTAAAAAATAAAATTAAGTACAGAGGCAAAGGAAAATCATGAGGAGAAAACATTAGTAATAGCAGACAGAGGAAATAGGTCTCTAAAGACTTCACATATTTTTTTAAATCACTGGACACAAATTATAAATGCTTATGTTTACCCAAAGGATACAGAAAACTCTAAAGCTTGATCTAACAGACTTGAAAAAGAGCTAAGTAAAACTTCCATCTGTGAAAAAAAAGTAATAATCCAAATTAAATTCAATGTCTGGATATAATAGCAACTTATCCGTAGAACTAATGGGAAGATAAATGGAAATACAGGTAAGAAGAAAATTTCTAGAATGAATCATGGAGAGACAAAAAGGAGAAAGGTACAAAAGGAAAGTTTAAAAGTCCTGGAAGAAGACAAGGCGAAAGATACAAGGAGAGAGAGAAAAAGGGAAGAAGGACAAAGGCAATATTTTAAAAAATGATAATTTTCCAGGTCTTGTGGAACATATTATTATGGTTTGGATCTGAGATGCTCCAAAAAGACTCATGTGTGAGAAAATGCAAGGTTTAGAGCAGAAATGATTGGGTAATGAGAGTCGTAACCCTTTGGGGCATATATTTTATATCTGGCAAGTGGAGTCTCTCTCTGCTTTCTAATCATTATGTGAGCTGCTTTCTTCCACCTACTCTTCTACCATGACATTCTGCCTCACCTTGAACCTCAAGGAATAGAGCCAGCTCCCTATGGATTGAGACCTCTGAAACCACGAGACCCCGAATAAACTTTTCCTCCTCTAAAATTGTTCTGGTCAGATCTTTTAATCACAGGAGAAAAAAAAAGCAAACTAAAACATAAATTGGTACCAGGAGTGTGGTCATTGCTGTGAAATCTTTCATAAAGGTTTCAAATGAAGTCCTGGGAGACCAGGCAAAGTGCAGCAGGGTCAGAGTCCCTGCAAGTAGCTCCTGAGAGTGCAGTGTGGAGATGTGAGGAGGAAACCAAAGATGCAGTGGAGAACCCAGAGATTAAGAAATGAAGTAACATGGGACATTGTCCTAAGAAAGCTGCAGGAATCTAGTGGAGACAAACCAACAAAAAGGCCACTTAGGCTGCAATCAACAAGGCTACATGGGCAGAGCTACACAAGTCCTTTGAACAGGATATTACCATAACATGTGCCCCAGCTGCTGGAGCTACAGGACTTGTTTGTCCAGCCGGATTTCAGTCTTGCTTTGGTACTCTCCTTTATTTGTATGCCCCTATTTTTCTGAATGGAAATGTTTACTATGTACCTTTATATATTGGATGTTTGTAAATTGCTTTTAATTTTGCAGGAGCTCACAATGTGAGATTGCCTTGAGCCTCAGAGAAGACTTTGAAACTCGAATCTTTAGGCAGTCATGGAACTGTTGAGACTATGGGGACACTTGGAAATGGATTAAATGTATTTTGCATTGTGAGATGGCCTTGAGCTTTTGGGGGCCAGGGGCAGAATGTTATGGTTTGGGTATGAGGTGTCTCTCAAAAGCTCACATGTGAGACAATGCAAGAAGGTCTAGAGGAGAAATGATTGAATTATGAGAGTATTAATCAGTGACTTAATTCCCTGACAGAATTAATTTAGTGGTAACCGAAGATGGATAGGGTATGGCTGGAGGAGGTGGGTCATTGGGGGCATGACTTTAGGATTTATATTTAGTATCTGTTAAGTGGAGTCTCTCTGGGCTTCCTAATTATCATGTGAGCTGCTTCGCTCCACCATACTCTTCTGCCATGATGTTCTGCCTCACCTTGAGCTCTGAGGAATGGAGCCAGTTCCCTATAGACTGAAATCTCTGAAACTGTGAGCCCCCAAATAATCCTTTCCTCCTGTAAAATTGTTCTTCTCAGGTCTTTCAGTCACAGCAGTGAAAAAGTACTAAAAATCATAAGTCGAATAAATTTGAACTCCATTTTTGGATACTTTACACCAAATCTGCACAACAATACAGAAAAAAGGACAAATTCAAAGCAGCCAGAGGCAGTTGTCAAAATACTTTTCAAGGAGCAAATTAAGCTGATTGCTAACTTCTTAGCACCAACAATGAAAGTCAAAAGTCAGTGGAACATCATCTTCAAATTTTTGAATAAAAATATTGATCAAGTTAAATTTCAGTACCAAGAGAAAAATATTTTTAAAATATAGGTAAAATAACATAATTTTCAAACACATGAAAATAGGGCATGCTTTCCACCAGAATACCATTATTAAAGGAAATTCTAAAAGAGGGTAATTCCCAAGTGGAAAGCCAAAAATCAAGGAAGGAATGGAGGGCAAAGAAAGTGATAAATATATGAGTTAAGTAGAAATGAATACTTGCCAGATTGAATAATAATAATAATAATAATAATAATAATAATAATAATAATAATATAATATACTGTAGAGTTTGAAAAGCATTCAGATACATGATAACAATAATTTGTTGAATGAATAAATTCAGTGAAAGCATCCTGTGGTCCTTTATTATCTGGTATAAAGGTAAGATACTCATAAATCTTAGAAATATTTGTATGATCACAAATGTACATTTTGTGTACATTTCTGTATGTATATTTCACAATGAACTAAAACAAATCTTTAATGATTTGGTCCACCATAAATTTATTGACTTCAACTTAAATCAACAGGACTTTCAATGCCTCCTAGAAGTTCTACCTGGTTTATCACATTTCCCATAGGAACTCATTAACATATTCTCCAAATCTCTCCAATCACCTACATCTCCCCTGTACCCAACCTTTACTCTCATCCTCAGCACAGAACCTTATTTCCTAATTCAAGTGCATGTAGCAGCCATATAATGAGAGCTTCCTCAACTTTCTGCCACAAAACTAAAATACTCTCAACATCAAGATCCATCTTCTCCTAATTTTCTGCTGATATAATGGTGGAGTTGTGCCTTCTCCAATCTAAGATTCATCCTTCTATTTCTTATAAAGGAATTTATTTGCTCTACTCTCTCCCATCCTCCTACCTATGTAACCCCTTTCTTTTTATGTACCCTTATCCTTAGATGGTATTTAAACTTGAACATGTGTAAATACTATCTTAACACACACATGTACACACACACACACACACACACACACACACAGTCTTGATCCCATAGTGGCCTTCTAACAATATCAGTTATATTTCTTTTTCAGAGTCAAATTTCTTAAAAGTATTTTCTGTACTCTCCAACTCTTCCCTAACTTCATATTTAGTGCACTAACTAGCAGTTTTCAAGCATTTTGATCAGGTCCCCTTTTAGACTATTGAAAATTATTGATAACCTAAAATATCTTGGGTATTTCCTATTCTGAGATGTTCAGCTTCTTTTTTCCAGATATATAAATATTCAGTCCTACTTATTTCATCTAACAGGGAATGGCACAAGAGCAGAATTTATATATTCTTCATCTTGATCTCCATGGTACTTTACTCAGAACTTGATATTCTTTGTCATCATAGTGTTAGTTACCTTCATGTTACCCAAACAAAATATCTGATGTGATTAACTTTTAAGAGAAGATGTTTATTTTGTTCAGAGTTTTGAGGTTTTCAGTCCAAGACTGGCAGACTCACTGGGTCTCTGGGGAGTATGCTGGATAACAATGGTGGGGAGCTCATGGAAGAGCCAACTGCCCACCTTATGGTCAGGAAGTAAAAGAGAGAAAGAGGAAGAAATCAGGCTCTCTCAATCCCCTTCAAAGGCATACTTAAGTGACCTAAGGACCTCTCACAAGGCCTTTCTTCCTAAAGGTCAACAACAACTCCCAAGAGCAATACTCTGGAGACCAGGTCTTTAAGACATAGGTCTTTGGGGGCTGTTCAAGATCCAAACTCTATCATTATTAATGCTATATAAATTTAGAATTTGTTAATCCTATATAAATTGTTGTTAATTCTATATAATATTATAGAATTATTAATTCTTTATAATTTTTTCCTCATCTCCCTAGTTTCTTATGGTAATGTGGGAGAATTAGAAACTATTTCAACAGAGTTTAAGTTCCTTTTTTATGTACATAGTATGGATTTAACACAAATGAAAGATTATTTTATGTAGAGGTAAAAAAACCAATATATGCCACTCCTCAGAATACATGGTAAAGACAAAAAAAAAGGAAAAAGAAAAAAAAAATCAAAGTTCACACTTCAGCTTAAGTCTGTCCTCTTTCTAAGGAAATTGTCCCCAGGTGTCCACAAAGGACCTTCTACTTGAGATTATAATATGCTAAAGATGATTTCTGGTACCTCTCTGAAAAGTGACTCAGAAAAAGCTGTGTCAACAGCCAATTAAAATAAAGCTGAAGTTCAACATAATTTATGTGGCCAAGGGTAGTGGTTTTATTTCATCTCTAGGAAAAAGAAAGGATCTGTAAGGGTACCCAGGAGTGAAGCTCCACTGCCAAAGTTTGCATACAAACTGGAAGTTTGTATGTTTATGTTATAAGACCATGTGGCCTGTCTCTTCACAGAATGAAGGTTTTTGAAATTCAACATTTCGAAGCCCTTAAAAATTCATACATACACACAACAAAATAATGACTTGCAGTAAATTTCATCAAATGTAGGAATAGTGTTGTAGTTATTTTCTGGTGTTATTTCATGCATTTATGTATAATTTTTAATTTTGATACAATTAATGCTTATAGTATTACTATATGTTATGTTTTTTATATCTTTATTTCATTTATTTACTTTTATGTGGTGCTGAGGATTGAACCCGGTGCCTCACATGTGCTAGGCAAGTGCTCCACCACTGAGTTGCAATCCCAGCCCCTCGTGCTTTATATTTTAACTATTACTAGTTAGACTGCTGCTGGCCCTAAAGAAGTGCGAGTGAGTGTGTGTGTGTGTGTGTGTGTGTGTAAGTATGTGTGTGGTCTTGGACAGGGAGGATGGGCAAAGGACAGGGATGCAGGCTGGTAGGGGGCAGGTAGATACAAAGCTGGGAAAAGTGTATCAGAACAGTCCTTACAGATTTAATATCTAGGCCATTCTGAAGATAATTAGCCACATTGAATTTAGTTGTTATAAATGGGATGATGTAAAATGGGATGAAATGTGGCTTATGGTAGTGTCTTGGTAAATAAAAATTTCGAGCTTAATGCCATCCAAGAAGTTGACTGATCTAAAAAGTAACATTAAATGAAAAGGATGATTTCATTCTTTGTAAGCACTCCTAATGCAAACTAACAAAAAAATAAAACTTACTTCCCATCTGAGTCTAATGTCAAATCTGAAATATGGTGAGACAGGCAGTGAGATCTCGCTTCCTGCAAAGCCTTAAGCAGACCCTTTGTGCTAGCCAGCTTTCATTGAGTGCATGGGTTGCCTTAGTGATGAATGTCCTGCTTTGTGTGGTCTCAGCATTTTTTCTGGAGAGGCTGTTTTAATGAGAAGGTGAACAGAGAGAGCTTCTTTTGAAACTGGGATAAGAGGAGGGCCACTCCTGAAAATGCAAGCATAATGGTGCCATTCCTTCTCACAGAGATCTGACAACCCTAGTCTGCGTCTCCGTCTCTCTGTTTCTCATCTTTTATTACTAGGTGGCTTCAGAAGCCTGATTTGGCTAAGTACTGTTTTGGAATGGCCTATGGTCTCAATCCCCTGGAATCTTCTTTTAGAAGTACAGAGTAACCAATCAGCTCTCATTTTGTCACTCTGGCCTCATCTTCTTTCCTCTAAAAAGGGACTATTCTTGGTGTTTCAGGGAAGGACATACTCCTGCTCCTTTCTCCTACCTATTTTAAAATAATGCACTTTTTCAGATTTACCCACGCACTGAGAATTATGCTGCAGCCTGTTTGAACACCCTTTTCTCCTTCAGGATCCATTATGCTGGGAAGGAGTGGGAGGAAACCATGTAATTGCTATATTTTAGGACTCGCTTGGGGCTAGCTTTGATTGAACACACACAGTAAACTCTTGATTATCCATGCTAATGGAAGGAGTAATAATTCAGACCATACACATTGTTTCCTTCTGACTTTGAAATGTATTATGTGTTTTTTTTTTTAAAAAGCAGTAGCAGGTGGTTTACTTAGAATGATAATAGTAAAATTACTTTTGTGCTGCTAGTGCCTTTGGTAGGTGAAATTGTGAGAATACCATTCTCCTTCCTACCCCACAACCTCGCCTGGCATAGACTCCTATTGCCTTCGTCTTACTGTTCCTTATTACTCCCTTCTCTTATCAAAATGAACACTTAGGAAAATGTTGAGTGGGTAAGGTTTACTTAATAATAAACTAAGGGAGCACAATGTCACATAATTACATTTAAATAGGAGTCAAAACCCTTAAGCTAGAAACACAAAAATTAATATTTATGTAATATTCAATGTTTGCATTAAAAAGTTATTTTTTCTTGATGGTGTTATTGTTATTATTATAGTTTTGATGCTACATATTTTTGTTTTGTTTTCTGATGTATCCTTAGTGCCCAGAACAGTTTCAGGCAAATAATATGCACTTTATAAACTTTTGTAGACCAAAATATGAAAAATATAATTTTCAAAACATTTTTTTCATATACTTATTTGTATCCCTGAAAATCTAGACTATTGACATCACAGTTGTATTATTATTACTAATTATTGGTATACAACCCCTTTAGTTTTATACATAATTGACTAATTTACATATAAACATATGAGTAGCATTCCTGATAAATTGTAATTCTTTATAAATTCTCAATGAAATATTTGATAATGGAAAAATTTTTTCATCAACCATCTTATTGAACTCATGCTATTTTTCACTTTGCTGATTTGTCAGATGAAGTTTCCATCATCTTTATGGAGGCAGCTTTTCTTGGAGATGAGTGACAAAGTGGTAAGCAGCTCACTGGCCATTTCTATCACTGGGCCTAATCTGTCACAGTGTGTTTGTGTGTGATAAGCCACTTACTGCACAGAGTAATAGGAATCTCACTCCAGTTATGCTCACTCTGAACAATTTTTTCTTAATAAATCTTTCAGATTATGCCATGTTAGTTGAGAAGAAACTAGAAAGAAAAGGTCAAAATGGAATGGTACCTCTTTTCCTTTGTGACCCTCTCAAAGGAAGACGACATGGCAATACATATTAAGGTGGGTGGTTTTCCCTCAGAGGAGGTGGAATTCAGCTTGTAGTTAGAAATTCCTAGTGTGTGCATATTGTGCTAGGAAAGCAAATGTTTGGCTTTGGAGCCAAATCTGATTAAAGTACTAGCTCTCATTTACCAGCTTCAGAAATGGAGCAATTTATGTAGGTTTTCTCAACTTCACTTAAAATGGTGATAACAAGAGTATATCTTATTTTATTGGGAGAATCAAATCTTAAGAAGTTTGCAAAGGGATTTACTCCCTACCACACACATTTGTTATGGCTCTGATAAACACTGCTTGAGCAACTACTGTGAGCCAAGAATCATGCCAGGCAACTTTCAATTGCTCTGTAATTTAATCCCTACATTGACCCATTTTTTCTCAATGAGAAAACTGAGGCTGGTAGAAGTTAAATAATATGCCCAGTGCTACACAGCCATTGAGTGCAGTGCATCTGTCTCTTTACATTGTATCATATGGCCTCTTTGGGGTTTCAATGCTCAAAAAAGTTAAATCTGTTCCACAGTTATTCCCCTGTAGTCAATCCTTCCCCTTAAGATATTGGGGAGATAAAACAGAAAAGCATTGATCAAAGTGGGGCTTTATTTAACTCTCTGGATATCTTTCCTCCTTTGTGTTCTTTGAAAGGTGCTTGGTTCCACCCTGGGGCTTGATAGGGCTCAACTGAAGTGATGATTTTCAAAGAAACTTTCCCTGACCAACCTATCTGGGGTTGTTATCAGCATCCCAGAGCCACCCTCTTGGCCTCTACCAAGACCTGACAATACATGTGTGTTTGTTTGCATCTTTGCCTGTTTAAATCCACTGTACTGTGAGATCTTAAAGAAGAGACTTTGCTTTGTTTACTGCTGTATCTTCAGCACGTGGCATGAGAGGGAGGGCTCAATAAATATGCAATTGATTTACAAATGAAGATGTGCAACTGCTGTGAGAAGACTTTAGTCTTGGGAGGCAAACCTTGTGCTGGAGTAATAACATTGCCAGGCTTTGGTATGTAACAGATAGAGAGGTGGGGGCAGGGGAGTAAAAGTTGCCTGAATTCTCCGCCCTAGGTCTGCTTCATGCACTTTTGATGGCAGGAGGGAGCTGTCCTGATTCTTTTGCCAGGGAATGAGGGCTTGAGGTGCAGCCTGTGGCTAAATATGTCCCAGCTCAGCGTCTGCTTCATCCTCATTAGCTCCACTTCATAGCTGGCCAGAGGGAAAGATTAATTTAGTGACCAAGCTTAATAAATAGATGCTTCTGGTCTTACATTTCATGCATTGCTCTCAGAGGCTGAGAGCTCATTGAAGTGCCAGTTTCAAGATGTCAAGGGCAAGCAGCTGGGCTTGAGGGAAACACAGAGATATTTCTGCTGAGCCTTTGTTCCCCAACCCATCCTGTAATCACCCAAACTGCAGAGGCGACAGGAAAAGCCTTCAATATCCATTTCCTGTGCAACCTAAAAATCACATTTCTGAATCAGATGGTCTTTGTGAAGCATTGCCACATATGTGCTTCTCCAAGCACATCAAACCACACTGACCTAAGATATTAGAAAGCTTTGATTTTGTTACTACATAGCATCTGACATAGAAATCTGTAATGTCTTCTCTCTAAAAAGTCCTTGGTGAAGAGTTTCCATTTTGGAAGTCGTTTGGTTCCAGGCAGCCATCCCTAGAGAAAATTGAGTCTAAGATAATCGAGAGTAAACAACATCATATCCCACAGGGTCTGAGGTGACCTGAATAAGTTCCGGAGTGAGTTTATGATAGCAACATAATCAGTACAGTGTGTGTGTGTGTGTGTGTGCCCGTGCACACACACACACACACACACATATCTATGTGCAATTTAATGTATATTTAATACAGAACTAAAATTAAACTCCTGGGTGAAAAGAGACTGGCAGACTGAAAAGGCTGGGACCACACTATTCTCGGTCCCTATGTCAGTGTGCGTGCGTGTGTGTGTGTGTGCGCGCGCGCAGGGGGGCTGTTCCATTTTGTTGTTAATGTTTCAGCCTTGAGAAATGACATTTTGCAGTTTACCTACCTTCCATTTCCTCAACCCCCCAAAGAAACCTTCTTTTCATTTAATGTTGTCCTCAGGCCACTTAATTTCTTTGGTTTTTCCAATAATTAATTTCTCTCAAGTGGGGTGACTCAGAAACAGGGCATAACGCTCTTTTTTGGCGCAGTTCCTTCGCTTTCTGTTGGCAATGACTTTAGACAGAGAGGTATGTGACCTGTGAGCTTTTTCCAACTCTTGCTCGCAGTGCCCCTCTTACTCCTCTGACCTTGAAGGGAGGTGATCACTGGACATACTTGTTATCTGTGATTATGAAAGGAAGTTTGACTTATGGAGCAAGAATTCCTTGAAACAAAAAGTAGCTATGCTTATTTTTGTTTTCAATCCAGTACATTACTTTAGCCTCTGTATTATGTATTTGGCTAAATGGACACTCTTAAAGAGTATAGGGAAAAGATTATTTTCATTTCTCTTCTTCCCTGTTGATTGTAACTCATTGAGAAGCATGAACTAAAAAACCCTCTGGCAAGACGTGACTCCTAATGCCAACTCTACTGTTGTCCATACAGCAACCTCTAGGCCTGTTCGTAATTGAATGCTCTACGATTCTCTACCAAAGGTTGTAGTTACACAAATTCTGATGGTCTGTTTCACCTCTCCATCTCCCCACCCACTTTGGACAGTGATCTTAGTTCTTATTAGTTGTAATAATCTCAGGCTCAGGCTCTTGTTTTCAAAGAAAACTTTCTAATCTACTCCCCAAACATCTTCTACCAAGGTGTATTATGTACTGGTCACACATCTAAGGATTCTCTTTTAATTCCAGAGTGGAGAGAGAGAAGGGAGAACATGAGAAGAGAAGAGAGGAGAAGACAGGAGGGTAAAGGGGAGCAGGAGAGGATGAGGGAGAAAGAGACTTCTAGTTTGGTCCTATTAACTCTTTTTTGTGTCAGTATTAGCAAATGATTTTCAACTTCGAGTCTTCTTCTCCAGTTTCTTCCTTTGTCACTATGATCTTGAGCAAGTTCTCAAATAGCATAGGCTCTTCGGTTGCAAAAGAGCGTACAGAGGCCAAGTTTAGTCCACACGAAGTGTTGGATTTGGCAGCATCTAACACAGATTGAAAACCTTCAGTGTATTTTGCTTTTTATGTCTTTGCTGGAGTAGAAAAAACAATGTTGAAACTCTGAAAATATGCATTCTGGAATTGATCAGAAGGGATATTTTATTGACTGGAAAGTACACTTTACCAAATTAGTTTGGAGTCTTCAATAAATCTGTTACTACTGAATGGTTAACTTTGATGATAAGTTCTTTCGGATATTTTAATTAAAATAACTGTCCTAAAGAGGTTCAAAGAGTTTCTGGGAGAATATCATATAAGAATGGTTAATAAAGTACTAAAAATAAAAACCACTATATTGTTGGATAAATATAATTACATTATATGATTGTTATATTTATTTATAGTTATTTTGTATTCATCTCTATGGCTACTAATCTTATTTATATTTATTATATATGGTTATTTAGAAAATTTACAGAAGTAAATGATACATGGTAGTAGACCCAGAGTGTCTGTATAAACAGTCTCAGGATAGCAATCTGGTTGGAAAGAAGAGCCAGAGTTGGTTCTGAAGTCATGTTTGCACAGCAGGCCCACTATTTTTAACCCAGATTGCATGCTTATCAGGGATGACTTTGAATTGATGAAAATATGGGGCTTGTTTTAAAGCTGCAAATGCACAGCAAACCCAATATTCCTACTTAAATGATGTTTATTGGGGGGCGCTTTGAGTGTGTTGAAGGGCACAGTGGTGGGGTGGCATTTTTTTTTTTTTTTGCCACTTCTGTGGATAGATTCTATTCAAGATATATTTAGAGTTTTTGTTTTAGGTTGAATTTGTTTAAAATATAGTGCTAAGATTAGACATGTGAAGACTTCAAATGTTGCCAATTTCACTCACGACTAATTCCTAGAGTTGGAATGATTTTTTTTTCCTTTTGCAGAAACAAGGTGTTTGAAAAAGTAGCTGAGAATTGCAAATGTGATATGAGAGTTGTGCACGTGCTGCGATTTCTTTCCTCAGACACAATATGTTTGCAGGATCTGTGATGTTTGCTCACTTTATGTTTGGATACTTGAATGAGACACGGGTTCTCTTAAGTCTGTGTTAAAGAGGCAATAAGATTGTAGGGTTTTTATTCACATTTTATGAAAAGCACTGTTGGCATTTCTGAGGGATAATCATGCTCATTAGAGAATAAGGGTAGCTATTGCATTTAGATGGAATACCGATCTGATTTGACTTAGATCACTCTGTCCCAAAAATCTTCTCCTGTTACACATAGTGCCTAAAACCATAATGTGTCTCACATCTTTGGGTAAAAGCACTGCAGTTAAAATGCAATATGGGAGAAGTTGCAATGCCTACACTAACTGTATACTCAGATTTATAAGGCTTGTCTGTATGTGACTAAACTGGGAACTAACTACATCTACATTTAACTTTGTAGATCAAGCAACTTAACTTTATATGAGCAAGAATGACTGACAGCAAAGACGTGTTATATAGTTCTTGAGTTTATTCATTAAGTAATCCAAGTAATTAATTGATTAGTACTCTGTCAGACTGGAAGATTTAAACACTAAGACTAGTGTATAACGTATTTTTTACACTGAACATCAGTCATTACAACTTCCCCCATATTTTTATTGGTGCATTATAATTATACCTGTTAGTTGGATTCCTTGTTACATATTCATACATGCACATGATATAACAATATAATTGGGCCAATATCAAAAGTCTTCCAAAAAAGAAAAGTCCAGCACACAAAATATTCTCAGTTGAGTTCTACCAGACCTTTAAGGAACTAATATCAATTCTCCTCAAATTATTCCATGAAATGGAAAAGGAGGGAACGCACTAAATTCAGTCTATGAAGCCATATCATCCTGATAGCAAAATCAGATAAAGTAACATCAAGAAAAGAAAACTTCAGACCAATATCCTTGATGAACATATACACAAAAATTCTAAATAAAATATTGGCAAAATGCATCCAAAAACACATTAAAAAGATAGTACCCTGTGATCAAGTGGGTATCATCTCAGGTACACTAGATTGGCTCAACATTTGGAAGTCAATAAATATAATTCACCACATAAATAGAGTTAAGGACAAGAATTATATTTTTTTTATTAATCATGACTTCTCTTGATCTCTCATTAATAGTCATAGTTTTTAGAATAAGAATCTTCCTGGCACATTTATAGAGAAGGATATCACAATTTAGAATTATTAAAATCTATTAACGGGTCTCAAAAGCGATATCATAATTCAGTGTTTTCCCTCTTAGTCATTATGAGAACACATTCTATCAAATCTGAGTTCTTATACGCATGCTTTCTTACAATGAACAATGAATAGAGGAAGAGATGAGATGTAACCATATCTCCTCACTGTCATAAAACAGGTGTATTAAACTGCACTTGTCCTGTATTTTCTGCCCAGATCCCTGAATTTAGGGATCAGTATGTGAAATGTTAAGCATTTCCCCCAACCCACTATTGTTAATTTCTGAAGTTTTCACCTCATTTCCAAAATTCTCCTAGGTTTTAAAAATAAAATAACCACTGCTTCTTTTGGGGTTTGATGAGGTTTAATAAATAACAGTGTTTCTTCCCTTCTAAGTTAAAACTCATAAGACTCAGGAAGGAAAAAGAGAGAGGAAAAGAGAACTGGGAGTCACACAGACGAAAATTCAAGAATTAGATTAATTTCAAGACCCAGGTGGACAGGGACTATACACTCACATAGCAGTCACATGCTTTTGCTGACACTGAACTATGGGGATTAAGAAATGCCAGTGGGGCAAACCCAGGTCCCTCTTCAGCAGTACTTACTGCAGATTGGCTCTGAAGGAAAGAGGGGCCAAGGAGTTTGGTTTGGGCCTGCTCAGGTACTTGTCCCTGAATCACCAGTCAGATCATCTACTCCATGAGGAGAATTGAGTGAGGGGTGGGGAGACAGATACGAGGGTATTACTCTGGTTTCCCATGTTTTTGCTGGAGTGAAAACTTGATTCTAATAATGGAGTTCTATGAGTTAACAATTTTTAGTTATAGGAAAAGGAAAACTAACTCAGTAGTTTGAGTCAATTAAAGAAGAAATTAAAACTAGATTCTGAATCGGAGACTGGTGGCATTAGAGAGAGACACTCAGAGATATACAGAAACCAGGGCAACTAGGAAGCCACTGGCAGCAGGAGCACATGAGCAGCCTCTTTAGCTCTGGTGTGGCCAATGAAATTATTCAAACAGTACTGGGAGTGATATAGGATATTAAGCATGGATTAATATTCTTGTGTCTCTTGTCTAGATGATACTTCACAATGCACTCAGTCATTTTCCAAGAGTCCTATATATTGGTTAAATTTTATTACCTTCTCCAGCTTCTCCAGGAAGTTCTTGCTCTGAGCTACATCCCCAATACTTTTAATTTTATTTTATATTTGGATGGAATCTCACTGAATTGCCCAAGTTGACCTTGAATTTACCATCTTTCTGCCTCAGTCTTCTGAGCAGCTGGGCTTACTTCTCACTTTTGAGAAATGGCATGTGCCATTTACTTCTCATTTTTTGACATTTCATTTAGTCTGCAGAGGTCTCACATCTGCCCTATCTGAAAGGAAGTTTGTGTTGTTGTGATGGTCCTTAGGTATCAATTGGACTAAATTAAGGATATCTAGAAAACTGATATGGTATTATTTTGGAATGTATCTATAAGGGTGTTTCTAGAGGTGATTGATATGAGAGTTGGTCGAATGAATGGGGAAGATCTGCCTCCAAGATTGGGGTTGAAGATACCAAATGATTACCTAGGATCACAGACAAGAACAAAAAAGCAAAGGAAAGTGTCTCTTCTTTCCCTCTTTCCTGGAACTAGGATATCGTTTTTGTCCTAACCTTGAATGTGGGAACTCTAGACTCTCCCACCTTTAGATTCTCAGACTGACACAAATAGTCTCTGCCATATTCTCAGATCTTCAGTTTCCTACTGAGAGTTATGCCATTTGCTTCCTTGGTTATGAGGCTTTCAGAATCGGAATGAGTCATGCTACTAACCTCCCTGGGCCTCTAGCTGACAGAGATCTATTATGGCACTTCTTAGCCCCTATAATCTCAAATCCAATTCTTCCATTAAATCTCCTCTCATATGTCTGTTTATTCATTTCTATACCTATCTGTCTATCTATCTACCTACCTACCTATTCTCTTATTGGTTCTATCTCTGGAGAATACTGACTGATAAAATAAAAAACCTTACCCAAACTCTAACTTTCCATTTGCATTTGCAGTTTCCTTTTTTAGTGGTAAGAAAATACCAGCTTCCTCCTAGGAATACTATTAGATATTTATGATGGTACCTTATTGCCTAGAAAGGATGGTTCATGTGGGATTTTTGAGCAGAGTGAAGTTGTGGGAGTAGTTTAGAGGCTGATCCTTTCTTGGGTTCCTACACCACCTATAGAGAAAGCAAAGTCAAAAGTAGTGGAGAAAGGGTAGAGAGTAATCAAAAAACAAAGAAGAAACAATTTAACAAGCATTTACAATAACTGAGCATGCTGCACAGTGCATTCCTTTAATTATTTTGTTCAATGGTGGACCTTACATGATATGATTTCTCTTCACATATTTTTGGTGGCTGTCATATCTTAGATAATTTAGGCCCTTGGACTTAAATTTTGGACATTTTTTCAAGTTGAGAGTCTCACATTAAATTCATTGTGATACTTTTGGTATCTGTCAAAGTAAAACCTGAGACAAGGATTTGGATGTAGACAGTTTATTTGGGAGATGATCCCAAAACAGGCATGCAACTCAGCAAATGGCCCAGGGAGGTTAGTAGCATGACTCATTCCGACTCTGAAAGCCTCATAACCAAGGAAGCAAATGGCATAACTCTCAGTAGGAAACTGAAAAGAGTGAGAAGAGTGAAAACCAGCATGAGGTGTGGGATCAGGGCATTGCTGCAGGCAACTTGGCTTGATTCTGCTTAGGCATTAAGAGACATGTACATGTAGAATTTTTGAGAATCATCTGCCAAAAGGGTAGAAAGCTGGGACATCTGTCCATTAGCTCTTACCCCTCATCAGTGAGGGGTTCCCTAAGGATCTAAACTTCCCTGAGCTTCAAGACTCTGTCTAAGCCTTGGATGAATGGGCTTCCTACAATATCAGAAAAGTCCTGAACAGAATGCAGGACACCCAGATCATGTCTGAGATGGGCTATGGTCTGGGAGGGCATAGTCTGAATTTTCATGTGTAATCCACTGCAGCTGTGCTAATCAGGGGTTAACTGAGATGTAGCATGCCAAGGTATCTGCTGGTGAAATAATGAGAAATATGTATGTTGGTCTCTTCCCCTAGTCCCTGGCAGAGAGCTCCTAAAACCCTTCTAATTTCCTGAGCAATAATGGTGCTAGGAAAATCTTTTGTTTCAGTATTTAGACTAAATTACCTTTGTAATGTCCTGGGTCACAGCAATATCATCTGTTCTAATGAGGTGACCCGTAGTGGGTTTCTGGATGAGGGCTGGTTACTAGAAGATCAAGTCATGATTATAATTTTGGAGCTTTCAGCTCTACCCCCAATCTCCAGAGAGGGGAGAAGGACTGGAATTAAAATTAATAATTGATGGTGCTTGTGTAATGAGGCCTCCATAAAAATCCCTCAAACTATGGGATTTGGAGAGCTTCCAGGTGGCAAAAACATCCATGAGCTGGAGAGTGAATTGCCCCCTCTCCACTGTGCTTAGGACCCTTCTGGCCCTCAACCTGTATCTCTTCATTGAGCTGTACTTCAGATTTTTTAAAAAAATCTTTTGTCAATAAACTGGTAAGCTAAGTATGTTGTTTCCTTAAGTACTGTGAAGTTACTCTAGCAAATTAAGCCAACCCAGGAGGGTGTCCTGGGAATCCCCAATTTATACCCAGTTGGTTGCAAGTACGTATCACAGCCTGGGAGTTATGACTCACATCTGGAGTTAGGGCAGTCTTGTGGGACTAAGCCATTAACCTGTGGAATCTGATGCTATTACCCAGTAGAGAATGTCAGAACAAGATTAAATACTCCCACATTTGGTATCAGTAGTGTTGTGTAGCGTAGTCTTGAGCAGAGGGATAATAGTTTATTTTTCCTTCTTTTATTACTATAATATGTTCTGTGATTTATGTCTCACTACATTGTGCATTTGCCTATACTCAACCATTTGTTCAACCTCATGAGTTTATTTAACACACATTCTATTCCAGACAAGCACTTGAGACACGTGGGAAAGCAAGACAAGATCCTCATCTTTTAGGAACTTGCATTTTTATTGAAGAAAGAAAGTAATTCATAAAAAATTAGAGTTAATAAAGATTCTACCAATAAAACAAAACAAAGATAAAAAAAGAAAAGAAAACCAAAATACCCAGGGACACTTAATCTTGGAGAGCCAGATGAAATCACCCTTTAGAGAAGAAGCAAGGAGGATTAGAAAGTGACTGGCCTTATGGTGCTCAATAAAAGGTGCATTAGTTGGAATACTGACAGTTTTACTATTAGGTTCAGCCTTTAGTGATTTCTATCAAATTCTAAGTGTTAGTATTAGTTTTTTGCTATGACTTGAATATCTGGTTGGGAAATTATTGGTTAGTTAAGATTACATTTCCATTCTATAGCTATCTTTTCTCAATTGACATTATTTTTTTTGGGGGGGGGGTGGCTAATAGACATACCTTTGTGGGAAAAAACAAAAATAACATGAGTAAAATGATGTGGATGTTGCTGACTGTTGAATTTTTAGGCAACTTTGAAGTAAGCAAATGCCAAAAAGAAAACCCATTGAGGAGGTGGGGACTAATTAGGGGCTGCAAACTGTCTGCTATTAATAAGATCCAAGGCGTTCCTGCTGTGTTAGTGGATTTTCTGGGTTTGCCTGGGTTGGGGTTTGAACAAGACAGTTTTGGCTGCTGATGTCATATTCCAGAATGCTCAGGTGTACTCTCCCACCATGCGGTCTCAGATGGAGGCTGTTTAGCATCACTTGCTGCTGAGAGCAGCTTAAGCTTGCATATGAGGTGTCACTTTCTGCCTACTGTGGGAAATTCTTCCCAAATGGTCCTTGGCTGGCATCTTGCCCCAGCTAAAATCGATGTAGTACAGTCCGTTGAATCTGGGCGTGAGGCCAGCATAGCAGGAGCATAATTCTCATGTGGCAAAGAAAGATGGACATGAGGGAGCTGCATTAACATTATCTCTATAGTCACTTACAAACTCTGAAATGACAGAATTATACTAAAGAATGGACATTAGTGTCTGATCTTCCCTCTGGCCTTCATATGGAGAGAAGATACCTTGAGCATTTATGGGGAAATTCATTCATTACTTAATTCATCTTTAAAAAAATATTTATAAAGCCCCCACAATATGCTAGGCACTGCTGGGACTTGGGCATATGGTAGTGAACAAGATACAGAAGGTCTCTACTCTAATGGAGAGCATATTCTCATATACATATTGGAGACTACAACCAAATAAACAAAATGAAATAAACAAGTAGGGAAAGGTCAGATGATAAATGCTATGTAGAGAAGCAGAGTGATGTGATAGGGAGTGCTGGATGGATGTTCTGAAGCCCAGCACTGTGGAAAGTGGGATCCTATTAATGGGGGTATAGAATAGCAGGAAGTGAAAGTCTGGATGATGGTGGGTGATCTACATGATGACAATGGGTGACTGTGTGTGCACGGCAGGTGGGAGAATCAGCTCTTGGGAGAACATGCGTAATTACCTTTTTCTGCATGGTGATCACCAAGTATGAAGGACAAAGAGGATAAGCAAAAGCTACCTTAGGACTGAGAGTGTGTGAGTGGCACTGAGGTCTGTGGTTTGCAATGGGGAGAGGCAGTCCCAGGGGTTGATGGGAGGTGAGGATGCACCTTTTCTCATAAGAGGTGCAGCGTTGTGTGGGCTGGGACACAAAGTGCAGGTGCTAATTCTCACTGGGGCAAGGAGGTGACAGAAATGAGAGCTTCTCCAATTTTCAGGAGAATTAACTCCCTTCACACACTCTGTCATCACCCTCTCCCCAGGGGATCTATTCTCATAACACTTGCAGCATCTATGACTTTATTCCTTAGGGAGGATGCATGAGACAAGAGATGTATGATTTTTCCGCTCTATGTATACACCTGCTATAAACTGTAGACAGGTAAGCAAACTTCCTATCTCCTTCCATGACATGGCAGAAAGCAAAATGCACATACTGATAATTTTTAAAAATACTGTTAATTTCTCAGATTTTTCCTTATTGCATATTTCTGTTTAAATGCTATCTCCTTAGAGGGGTCATTTATTACCATTCAGTCTAAAATATACATTCCATCCCACTCATTTATTATCTTTTCATTTTATACACTTTTACTTTATTTTGGGCATACTTTTAAAATTTTACATGCATTTCTGGAGTTGGATGCTTAACTCATTATTTTAAAATTTTTTCCCAAAAAGTGAATTTAAGTCTGTGAATCCCTCTCAAGTATGACATGAGTTGTATCACATTTAATCACATAATCCTTTTTTTTTTTTGGAACTGGGGATTGAACTCAGGGGCACTCGGCCACTGAGCCACATCCCCAGCCCTATTTTGTATTTTATTTAGAGACAGGGTCTCACTGAGTTGCTTAGTGCCTTGACCATGCTGAAGCTGGCTTTGAACCCACAATCTTCCTGCCTCAGCCTCCTGAGCTGCTGGGATTACAGGTGTGCGCCACCATGCCTGGTGACACATAATATTTTTAAACAGTGATGTTCAATTCCATATTTTCAAATTCATCTTATTATTTCATCTTTGAACTACAGGATATTTAACACTTATGTTTTAAAATTTTCAAATGTATTGGGCTTGGACATTTTGGTGCTGATCTATTCTGCATTCTGGTCAGAGAATGAGGACTGGGTTATGTCAGTCAGTGCTTTGTTGTATTTTGATGTATGCTCCCTAATACTGCTGAATATTTTATATATTTAAGATATATAAAATATAAATAAATATAAATATGTCTGAATATAAAGTACATATAAGTTACATTACTCTGTGTTATTCCAATTTTCTATGTTCCCCAAATTTTTTTATTTATTTGCTTTCTCAATTCCTGGGGAGTTACTTAAAATTCTCTCACTATTATAATGTATTTTTCATTTCTCTTGCAAGTTTTTCCTCATTTTGTATATGTTTTCAAGCTGTGTTATTAGGTGCTTAGAGGCTTGATATCATTGAATTCACAAGAAATTCCTCTTATCGTTATGAAAAGCTTCTCCTTTTCTCTGATAATGCTTTTTAAAACTCTTTCTATAGCTCTCCTTTTCCCTGATACTAAAGATTTAACCTCACTTTTAGGAAATCTTTTCTTAGATTAGACTTCTACATAATTTTCTATTTTGGAGGGAAATTAAGTATTTTTCTTGTTACTACCTATAGGTTGATTTTTAAGAAGCTTCCTAAGAGTCTCAGTTTAAATGATCATTTTATTTCATTTATTTATTTTTATTGTGGTGAACATTGAACTCAATGACCTTGTACATACTAAACAAGTGCTCTATCACTGAGTCACATTCCCAACCTGGTAATTTTGTTTTGATTACTGCCATATTTGGACTTCTCTGTCATCATGAATTGTGCTTTATATTTATCTCACCTTTTTTTTTTTTTGACCTTTTCTTAATTTGTACTTCTATTAAATTAGTGAAGTTTTCTTCAGTCCATTCTGCTGGGTTTCCAGTAATGTACTCTATAATATTTAAGGTTTTTTCCTTAACATTTTAGCATGTTTTCTTAAGAAAATATAAATCTCATTGAACTCTCTGGGAAATTTGCTGCCCTTAGACAATAAAAAGGCTACTAAATGTACTACGTTCATGAGTCCTTCCCATATTCAGTGGTAATGTTGCTTGGTTATGTCAGTTTTATTTTTTTGTAAATTTGGTCTCTCCTAGAAGCTGAAGTGAAGTCACAATTAGATATGCAAGACATTTATTGAAAGAAATGCAAACTAAAGAGGGAGGGAAGAGGAGCAGATAGGAAGAGTCTCAGGCCATCGCACTGGATGGACACTGGTGAAAGAAGAGATAGAAGGCAGGGTTGGGTAGGAAGAACTCATGGCAGCAGCATAGCTCTGAGAAGGTTTTGGTCAGGATGATGGGGAGTTCCTGACCAAAAGTTATCTAACAGAAGAGTTTCATGTTGGGCAGAAATAATGTGGCTTTTATACCCCTGAGAGTAGACATCAGAGTAACTGAAGTGGCAGATTCAAGCTGTCAGTTAATTATTCTTTCCTCAACAGAGTCTCTTGTAGGAAAATCCCAGTGGCACACCCCATGGCTTCAACAGCTTTGGACAAATGTTCTCAGATATATTTTCTACTTTACTAATTCTCTCTTTCGTTCTGTTTGACCTGCTGTTTAACTTAGCCTTTGAATTTTTACTTTCAATAATTTAAGTTTTCATATTCAGGAATTATAGTAATTTTTTGAATCTGTATAATATTCTTTTTCATCATCTTAGTATTTTTATAGTTTCTGTACTAATTTCTCTTAAATCATATTAATTGTGCTTATTTTATAATTTATTCTGTCTGCCCCTTACTATCCTGGATAGTTCCCTAGTGTGTGTCATTTGTCACTTTGATTCTGCTGGTGTGTTTTTCTGAAGCAACTGTCACAGACTGATTTTCCAGCAATACTCTGGGCTCAGGACATACTTTGGTGATCTACTTGGAAATTCTTATACTTTAACAGTGGAACTTAAAATTCATGTGTGGAAAAGTCTTGGGCATATGGGATATTTATTTTCTTGTTTATGGAATAGCCAAAGGTTTGTTGCAGTTTTCGTTGGAAGATGGCTTGAGATTTTCCAATCTTTTTTCTACTGAGGATGCAGCTCTTTTAGAGTCCTAGGTTTATGTTAAGTCTCAAGATCAATTTCTGCTTCACACAGGTCTATTTTCTTTTCTCCTATCTCTGTGTGTGCTGTAAGTCCTAGGTCAGGTCCAGCTACTTCCCTCATCCCATCTCATGTCAGCTTATTATTTTGGTTTTCAAATTTTACATTTTTTCTTGCTTTGGGGGATTTAACTGAAAATAAGCTTAGTCACAATTTTTAAGTTATTTTTAGTAACTTGATGTAAGCTTTTTTGCATCTCTGGAGCATGAGAATTTTACGCTATCGTATTTTTCTGAGTTCCACACCAGACACCATTTCTTCAACCTGCCGTATGTTCTTATTGATATTTATTACTCTGCCACAGGATGAGTTTTTCAGAAGCAGATGCTTGGGTATTAACCTATGAAAGAAAGAAGGAAGCAGAACTGGGCAGAGGAAGAAGTCAAACTGTAATGTAGGCCTGACAAAACCTGTGCCAACTCTTTGAAGAGCCCTGAAGCAAATAGTGCTTGTCAGTGTGTGGCCTTGAGCCAAAATGCTGGATCTCTATTCTCTTTACCTCTCAGTCACCAGAAGTGGACAACTGTGGGTGGGGCATGACCTTGAGAAAGGTGACTCTCTGCCGCTGAAGTGGATCTTGAGAGATTGGACAGCTGGAGCTCTCTGCTTGACCACAATCCTTGCATCTGGACAACAAGTCCTTCCTTGAAAAGGAAGACCTGGAAAGTACTTCTGTGTCGGACACATATTTTAAAATTTATATTATTTACCTTTTTCTCTATTTATTCTTTTATTCTTTTTCTCTATTTATTCTTTTTTCTCTATTTATTCCAAAGAATGTGAGATCAGTGTACAAAGTTGAACCTATCTTGACAGAAATTAAAAGCCTATGTTTGTAAGAAAAGGGAAATTAGTGGAATTAGTGTAATTGGCCTAGACTCTGATTTTCCTTGAAGAATAGGAGAGTTTGGATTGATTAGCTGATACAGTAGATTTCTATTGCTGGCTTAATAAATTACCACACACTAATGGATTAAAACAGCCGATAAAATGGTTGTTTTACAGTTCTATGGCTCAGTTAGGCACCTCTGCTTTGGATCTGATAAAGCCTGGCATCAGGTGGTCTCCATGATGTTAGGCTTGGTTGGTCTTCTAGTTGGAGAATTTGGAGAAAAATCTGTTCCTCAACTCATTTGGGTTGTTGGAAGAATTCAGTTCCTATGATCAAAGGACTTAGGCCATTTCCTTGCTAGCTGTCCACTGTCTATTGATCAGCCCCCTCAGGCCCACCAAAGTTCTTTTTCACCTTGCCTTCCATTTATGAACCAGCAATGGTGAGTCAAGTCCTTCCCATGTTTTGAATTTCTTAGACTTTCCCTTCTCTTGTATTTCTTCTGCTTCCAGCTGGAGAATGTTCTTTGTTTTTATGGGTTCCTGTGATTAGATTGGGACTACCAAAATATTTTAGGATAACCTATTTTAAGACCTGTAGCCTTAATTATGTATGCAAAGTCTCTTTTGTCAATGGTATAACATGTCACAAATATTTCATATGAACATCTTTGGGAATCATTATGCTTCCTATCACTACTCAGGAGCAGAGGCCTCAGGAAAAGGCCCCGACAAGATGAAGTTAATTTTTAAAATTAATTAATTTATATTCTTATGTTTTAATTTTTAACTTTTTTCTTGTAGTATTGAAGACTGAACTCAGGGTGTTGTGCATTCTAGGCAAGCACTCTTCCACTGACCTACACCCTCAGTCCTTCAAGTGGCATCTTATGTGGCAGATTGTAGAAAATGAATTGGGCTAAGGTAACAGTACAGGAGGCTCCTAATCTAACAGAAACCAAAAACTTTTGTGACTGGATAAGGGCAATGACAGTGAAAGAAGTACATGCACTCTCCAGAGAAAGTACTGAGGAATAGCTACCAAATTCCTGAAGAGTTTATGGGGAATGGGTGAAAGTGGTGGGTATTGTGGGTATTGTGTTGAAAAGGTGTTCTTGCCATATGTAAGGCTGCCTTATCCAGATATCAAAAATTTGCCTCAATTTATCCTCTCTGACACAAAGGTGGGATTACATGGAGCAAGACCTTACATAAAGACATCTGTTTTCATTCTTTTTTTTCTTTTGGTGGTGCCAGGGATTGAACCCAAGGCCTTGTGCTTACAAGGTAAACACTCTACCAACTGAGCTATATCCCCAGCCCTGTTTTCATTCTTGACAATAAAAATGCCCATTCCAGAAACTTAGCATGAGCTTTAAGCTCTGATTAACTACTCAGACAGAGAGTAATAGAGTGCAGATGATTGAAAATAAGATTCAAGGCCCTAAATTATGTAACTTTGACCAGAAATACAACCTACAATTCTAGGCTACACACATATTCTACATTGTGTTTTACTTAGGCCGATATTAAAATAAGTTTGTATTCTCTCAGTATAGGCCAATTAGTGGCTTGGGAATTTTCCCTGAAATCAAGTTATAGGAAAGTAAGATTAAGTAACAATTTTTGCAGGAAAATAGCATGCATGCAAATAATTAAGAAAATGTTATGTTTTTATTCTTAGTATAAAGTTGGTAAAAAAAAAAAAAAAAAGAAATGAGTCACCTGAGGGCTTAAGGTGAATTCGTCCAGGTATTATCTCAGTTGTCACCTGCTTTCACCAATGAATTCCTGGCAAAACTGGAGAAAACACACAGAACAAGTGATGTCCCAAAACAAAAAGGTCATATTTCTTTGTTTCCATTGCTAAATTCCCCAGAGTATCTGGAGTGAGCTGGTTTTTAGCTGCTTGCTTGATCTTCAATTCTTCTTTTAACACCTGAAGGCATGAGCCTTCAGGTCATTCAAGTTCAGGTTGTAGGAGGATAGAGAGAACTATTTTGAAGTGAGGACCAGATGGCAAAAGAGCAGGAAACCTTTAGAGAAAAGTGGACCAACTAGAGGTCTAACTATATAGAAATGCAACATTTTTCAATGGTTGGTGGATATGTTCTTCTATTTACTGTGCTGCTTTTTTTTCTTATTTGAAAATGCTAATTTTGATCCTTTTGATAGCTAAAGTCAGCATAACTTTCCATTGGGTTGTACAGGACAGATTTTATGGTTCCTAAAATGAAACCATACAGCAATCTTATTTGCATCTACAGACAAAATAGCTTGTTTTGTGGTTGAGATTATAATGGTTTGGGAAAGGGGAAGGAAAGAGAGAAGAAATCAACTGGATGTGAGAGGTGAGAAGTCTTAGAAAGAAGAGCATAGAGGATTGGTTGGCAAACCTGGGTGCATGCAGGGAGCTGAACCTGGGGCCCAGGTGTACATGGAATGCCCCCCCATCCTTCCAATACACTGTCATTGTCCTTACTGTGACATGTGAGCCGTTCTTGGGGACTTTCATTAACATTCCCAGGTGGAACAGTGGGCTCCACAAACAGCATTTAAAAAAGCAAAGCAAACAGAAATCCAAGTGGATGCTATCTGAAAACAATTCCTGAAACACTCTGTGGTAGGATAAGGGTGAGGGATGAAGGGTAAGAACTTCACCAAACCATCTCCCCTTTCTCTTACCTATTGAACATCAGAGGAGTAAAAGACTTTGGAAGAATATAAGCCTTATTTGCATATTTTCTGGAAATGTGTCAAGAAGAGTGAGTAAATCTCCATATGCAAAACTTCACTCAAAATAGTGAAGTTTTCATCTGAGTGAAGGAAATCTTATTAAGGGAGCTGACCTGCCTATTGACATTTATTTAACTCTCTTAGAAGAAAATACACATTGGCAAGAGCTTTTAGGAAAAATGTATCTGATTCCCACCCCAAGAAATAGCAAGAGATTTAAAGCCAAGGAGTATTCTTGGATTGAACTTTCATAGTGCCTTAATTTAGCCAGCTGGAGAAATGCTTTTGCAAGTATAAAATTATTTAAGTCTTGTGAAAGAAAGCTTTTCATTATGGTTTTAAATCTAGAATTTACTGTAAAGTTGTTTATTAATTTGATCAGGTAAATTCCATTTTTTTAGTAATGGTGAAAATATTTATGAAGGAGTTTATTGTGTATTAGGGCAGTGAACTTTGCCCTATACACTTATCAAAGAGTTCTACTTCTTTAGCAAGTAATGGGGATATTTTTGACAAAAATATGATTTACAGTGCCTCAGCTCTATATAAGTCATCAGGAACATAGCTTCGAAACTTAATGTTGTATAAGAAAGCAAGTGGTAGAAGAAAATGTACAGTGTGTTATTTTTGGATACATATGGAAGTATGAAAAGTTTGGGGAAAAATTATGTATATTGTGATACTGTTTGCCTGGTATTTGTGACTTGCCTGTGTGGGCAGGGAATAAAGAGGAGAATTGAGAAATGAGATTGGTGGGTGTTCAAGAAAACTCCAGTCCTTCCTTTCCTTTCCACTTCACTCTCCCTCCCTCTCTTCCTTCCTTAAAGAGTGCAACTAAAAATTGCTGGGACAGTTTTATTTAAAATTATATATTCTAGGGGAAAATATTAACTGGACTGTATGTGTTCATATGTATATGTATGTATATATCTCAATGTTCACTATTCTAAAATGTTATTATGACAACCACTGATCAGTTTCTCTACCAGGTATACCTTAGAGGAAAACAGGTGAAGAAAAAGATGAGAAAACAAAGCCATTCCATATCTAATTGATCAGAGACAGAGAGACAGAATAAGTATATGGAAACACTTAGAACAGAGAATTAAAGGTGAGGGAAAATAAAACAAACAGGAAAAATGGTGTACAAGACTGCGTGGAGAGAGTATTAGCAAAGAAAGTAATATGGGGTGATTAAAAATTCATATATAATCTTTCAAGCAAGTCAATTATATTATAAAGTGAGCCAACCCAGTTGGTCAGTATCTTGTAAAACAAGTTGAAACTTGTGACTTTCAAAATTTTTAATTGGAACCAAAAAAATGTCATAAAAATCTATTAGGCTACAGTGTAGAGAAAAAGAATCTGTAATATTGAGTTGATCTGAAGCATGTGTGATAAATTTGACTAAAACATTCTTGTGTGTGTCTGTGTTTTCTGTTAAATCAGTGGCCAAAGAAGACACTGGCTTTAAGAGAGTGTGGGAGCATGACCTGCCAACAGAAGCTTTGATCTGTGAACACAGACTTCAGCAGTACAGGACAAATCCTTTCTGGTTAAAAAGGCAGCTTTTGTCTGGAAAGTTCCCCTCTAGCAATACATAGACCAAAGCAAAAATATTAATAGGATTGGTGAGGACATGAGACCTGGCCTCTGTCACTGATTGTGGGTCTATAGTGTCACTCTGTTCCAAGTCTTACTAATGACAGTATTTAAGTAAGGCCATGTAAACTGTATAAGTGGTAAGGAATAAGTACATATTGGATCACATTGTGTTCTTTGATTTTGCATTTCTCTGCTTTTCCTGTCTTTACCATGTGTTTTAGTCAGCCTTGGGTTCCTGTGACCAAAAGACCTAACAAGAACTACAAAGAAGAGGAAAAAGTTACCTGGGGATCAAGGCTTCAGGGGTCTCAGTCCATGGATGGCCAACTCCATTGCTCTGGGACCAAAGTGAGTCAGAACATCATGGCAGAAGGATGTAGAGGAAAAAAGCAGTTCAGGACATGACGATCAGGAAGAAGATAGACCTGCATTGTCCAGCCACACCCTACCTGCCTGCTATTATTGCCCAGTTAATCCATTATCAGTGGATTACTACATTGATTAAGTTAAGGCTCTCATAACCCAATCATTTCACCTCTGAACTTTCTTGCATTGTCACCACATATTCAATCCATAACACCAGGGCTGTTCCCATCTGATCTCAGTGTTTCACATGAAATAGGTTTGTATTTGTAAATTATCTTGCAGTCCTCTCCTTATGTACTTTACTTTTTCCTTAACTGCCCATTTACTTGCAGTGAATAATAAATTTATGTTAGATGAAGAATTGTGGGAGTTAAGAGTGAGAAAAGATATACTCTAAAGAAAGAGAAGTAACTAACATGTTTTAGTGAGGAGAGTATTTTGGGTGCTTCTTTGCCTCCTGCAGAAGGCATTAACCTTAAGTATGTGCTGCCTGGTGACATTTAGTTCCTCCTTTGCTATAAAAGCAGAGCAGATATTCTGCTGAACAGAGCAGAAACAGAGCTTCTCATGGAGAGTAGTAACCAAGGTGAATAAATCATCATTTCAGAATCTGACCTGAATTTCTTTTTTCAGCAGAAGGTTGTGTTCCTCAAACAGGAAGGTTTTGGAATACAAAGATATATATGATTTCCTGAAAATAAAGGCTCTGTATTATAGGCATGTCTAATAATAAATATGAATTCTTTGGTAAAAACAAGTATGAGGTTTTATTGATAAGTTGATGGTTGTACAGGAACTCTGGGCCATATTGACTTTAATAAAACATTAAGTGGTTTAATTAAATCATTAATCCACCCTCAACTCCATTTTTCAAAAGACACTCAATGTAAAAATAAAATGGTTTCTTTTTTTAGCTGGTTCTCTTTCTTTTATAATTCATTTAGATGAGTCTATAGATCAACTTATTGCTATTCTGCTATAAAGCACTCGCTTCCATTTCAGGAATATAGCACTTTACTCAGGATACAAGGAGATATTGATCTTAAGGTGAAATCTTCCTTCACTTTTCATAAAGGGGATTTTTTAAAGAAAAAAAATCTATAAAATGTGTACGAATGCTGAGATTTATGTCACAACATTCTTATAATATTAGTAAAATAATTATTAGCTTGTTGCTCTGTTCTGTGGGGAAAACTTACAAAAAGTATTAACAATCTAAAATACATATGATGGTAGTTACCACGTATTAACTTTTTAAATTGATTTTTATTTTGTGAAAGTAATATATGACAATTATAAAAATTAGAAGGCTTATTTAGGAAACTAATAATCTTCTTTCTCCTTTCCTATACTCTAATCCTATTCCCCAGAGGCAGCCACTCCTTCAAGTGCATATCTCCCTGTATTTAAAAATAATATACTGTCTTAGCTTAGATCCTCAAAAAACAGATCCACTAAGGATTAATGTTTTGGTACTTTATTTGAAGAGTAAGAACCCAGAGAGTGAGGGTGTGGAAAAGAGAAGAGAGACAACCCAGACAAAGAAGTAAATCTATGCAACGTGTTACCATAACAGATGTTGAGCAACCACCTTAGCATGTAGAATTTTGCAATGGGCTCTGATGCATCACCCCATCCCCAACACTGCATGGAGGAGGAAAAGGAAGGAGAACTGACATGTTTGGGCTCTTTTGTCTCCCTTCTCCCTAGGTCAGGGTTCACACCAAATCTCCTATACTTCAGAATCAGGTCATCCAGCCTCTGCTGGTCCCACAGGAGGGACCAGCACACTCTGTGGTATTGCACTGTGTTGAAGTCCAGGAATGAAAGGCTGACGTGGCATGGACAGATTCAGAATGTGGAATGTGTTGATCTATACAGACTCTGGATTTCATCTTAGGTCCAGCCAGTTGAAAGCTTGGCAAAAATGGAGGTGTTGTGGTGGTGGTTCAGCCTGGAGTGCAGACAGCACCGTCACAAAGGAGAGAGTAGTGGTAAACGTGAGGGAATGTATGAGGTACATACTGTTTTATGCCTTGAATTATGAACCTAAGACATTACATACTGAATTCTTGATATTGACCAATGAGTGTAGTCTTCCCTTGGTATCCGTTGGGGAGTCGTTCCAAGAACCCTGTAGGATGGTAAAATCTACTGATGCTCAAGTCCTTCTATAAAATGGAATAGGATTTGGATATAACTTATGCTCATCCTTCTGTATACTTTAAATCATCTCTAGATTACATAACAATACCTGATACAATACAAAGTTTATGTACATAGTTGTACTTTATTGTTTGGGGAATAATGACAAGAAAAAGGTCTGTACATGTTTAGTACTGACACAATATATTTTCCATGCACAATTGGTTTAGTTTGTGAATGTGAAACCTCTGGATTTGAAAGCATAGTGATAGATAATACTCTTATGGCTCCTTTCTTCTCATTTTTACTCCAATACAGTTATATAACAACTTTTGTTTGAAGTAATAAAGTTTGCATTGTTATGTCTAAGTGAATGATGTCATTGCGCAGGTAAGTGTTCAATATAATTAAAGTTTCCTATACAATTTTCTTTTTAAAAAATAGTTTTAGTTATAGATGGACACAATACCTTTATTTTTTAAAATTTATTTTTATGTGGTGCTGAGAACAGAATCCAGTGCCTCATACGTGCCAGGCAAGTGCACTGCTCAGCCACAGCCCCAGTTCCTCCTGTATGATTTTCATTTTTCCACATTACCAGGTTTTTATTTGCATTGTTTTCTAAGTACTTGTTCGAATATTTTCCATCATGCCTGGTAATGATCTTTTTTTCTAAATCCTCACATATTAGACAGTCTAAAATCTCTTATTTATTTATTTTCTGGACTCTTGAATCCTCCAGGTTACAATCTGGACTGATTGCTTTCCAGTTTAATGGTATGGAATCCTTGTTTTCTGAATCTCATGCTTTACTTGTTCTGATCAAATCCCTTGTTTTTCTGATTGAGTACTTCCCACCATGTTTCCAAAGAAAAAATTGGAAGACACTTCTAGTTCCCCTTCATAATCAGTTTTCTTCTCACCCTGAACAAATGGAGAGTGACACTTCATGGCCTCCTTGCAGTTATATAGGGTCATTGATTAGTTTTGGCCACTGGGCTGTCTGTCATAAGCCAAACCAATTTCTTTTCCTGTGCAAGAAACCTTATATTGAGAAAATCAGAAATAATCCTGGATTGCTGAATTCCCACAAAAGAGACTTGCCCTGGAAAGTCTGCTGACTGATGCTGTTCTTATTCCTGTTCCTTTGTCTGCAACCTCACTTATCTCTCTGAAAACTTGAGTCCACTACTTTTCTCTTGTATTTGAAAATTTCACACCATGATGTATATTGTTGTGGGTCTCGTGTGTGTGTGTGTGTGTGTGTGTGTGTGTGTGTGTTGGGCCTTATGGGGATCTTTTGGAGAATTATGTCATTCATTACTTCTGGTAAAACTGAAATTGAATCCTTGATAATTTTCTTTTCTGTAATTCATATAAATTAGTATTGTACAACCTGATATTTTCCTCTCTTTTGCTTGTATTTTCCCTATCTTAAGTTTCTTTTGTCTGGTCATCCTGGTTTGTGAAAGAAATTTTGACTTTATCTTTCAGTACTTCTACTGAATTTAAAGGTTCAATCCATTTTACTCTATGAGTTCTTTCTTGTTATCTGCTTAAATTTTATAAAATTCGAATTTTATTTCTCTGAGAATATAAGTGATATGTTTTTCAATTTATTTTGTTGTTCCCTGCATTGTTTCCATTTTTTCTGTTTTTTTAAAAAATTTTTGCTTAAAAAAATTTTCATCTTGGACAATTCCCTAAATAACATGGTGATATTTGCTGTCCATTCATTCAGGTACTAAGCACCAAGACCCAAATTAAAAACTCCATGCCTGAGTAGTGCATGTTTACCTAGGAACAGTACACTAGCCTTTTTGGTGAGAGAATATCTCCAAATATCAGTATCTCTAGATCTTTCCTTTGTGGCTATTAATTTTCCCCAGAAGAAATTCCCTCAATTTTCTTCTTTGGTGAGAGCAACCCTGATTGGTAGT
Organism: Glaucomys volans; assembly: GCA_020662805.1. Classification (NCBI taxonomy): domain Eukaryota; kingdom Metazoa; phylum Chordata; class Mammalia; order Rodentia; family Sciuridae; genus Glaucomys; species Glaucomys volans. The sequence goes on along the minus strand of JAJEJO010000127.1, from coordinate 146,955 downwards.
CTTTTGGCAAAGGACAGAAGAAGGAACTACCACCTTTGAACATTGAGACTTTCTCTCAATTTCCAAGATGTCCACATCTGAGACTGTCGTTTAATTTACCATAGAACAAATGTCTGGTCTTTTATCGTGGGATAGGTAGATGGTTCCTTGGTTTCAAACAATGGAAGAAAGATATACTCATGGAGGAGTGGACTGGAATGAGCTATTGTGGCATAAGAAAGGCAGTCCAGTGTAGGATGTGGTGAGTTGGAACCTAGATGGGGCGAGTGGAGCATCCATACAAAGTATGGCCCAGTATGAGATCTCAGTCTGGGCGGAATGAAGAGGTTGATCTCTAGGAGAACTTTGTGCTACAGAACACTGGTGCCTGGAAATTAAGAGTATATTCAGACAGGGGTGGGGAATATGGCTGTCTAACGTGAGGTTTTAGAATCCATGCTGGGTGAAGAAGGCTTCCATGTGGTGATGGATGTTGAATTCATTTGCTAATGCTGCTATTAAAATTTACCACAAACTTGGTGGCTAAAAACAATGGACATTAATTTTCTTATAGATGTACAGATCAGATGTCCAAATCTAGTTTTCACTAGACTAAAACTAATGTGTCAACAGTGCTACTTTCTGCAAATTCTAGGAAGAAATGCATTCCCATGAGTCTTCACTCTTCTAGAGGCTGCTACCATTTCCTTTGTTCATGACTTTGCCTGACTCTGACCTCTGTTTTCCTTGCTGAATTTCCTCTGATTTTGATTCTCCTCCTTCCACTCTTTCATAACCTTGTGATGGCATTGGGCCAACCTGGATAGTCCAGGACAATCTCCCCATCTCAAAATACTTAACACATCTATGAAGGCTATCCTCCTTCTCTTTTTGTGAAACCAGGGATTAAAGAGTAGATAACTTTATGAAGGAATTTTTAAGCCCTCCACAGATATATAAATGTGCTTATGCATAACCACATTCAATAGCTCTGCCTTCTGAGAGGACCTAAGAGAAGCAATACTACAATGTCAATGAATAAAACCAGTATCTGGATCTTAGCTCCAATTGTATTTTGGCTTTTCCAGGAGGCATATTCTGAGAGAAATTTTCATTGAGCTGCCTTAGTTGGGCTGCCCAGGGCAGGATGTGAGTTGGTGAAGGTGGCTACTAAGTGGTTGACAGTTGACAGTACTCCTAGTTTCAACTAAAAGGAATGAGTGCTTCTTGACAATATGGCTGATTCCAAGGTTGGGCAAGGAAAGCACAGAACATCCTTTTGTGTCAGAGAGTAAAGAAGTTCATGTGGACATGTCAAATGGACATGGAACTCACTCCTACTGACCAAAAATGAGACAACATGAGCATCAAAATAAGTAATAATGATAATGGGTTGCCCAATTCAATATACTCAGAAACCATGAATTCATATTTACATAAATACATAATAAATTTAAAATTTGATGATGAAGGGGCATTTGTGTAATTTAAAGTTATCTTTGCACAACTTCTTATTAGTTACAGAGAGACAAAGCATGAAGTCTGACAGACACCACCTTAATCGTGATCAAAGTGAATATTAGTAGTAATGTTGTAAATAGAGATTTTGTGCTACCTGATAGGATGCAAAGAGAATAGAGCTTCACATTTGGTTTTATTTTGTTGTTGTTGTTGTTGTTGTTTTGCACCTGGGATTGAACATAGAGGTGCTGTATCCCAAGCACCAGCATCCCCATCTTTCTTTTTGAGACAGGGCCTCACTAAGTTGCTGAGGTTGACTTTGAACTTGCCATCCTCCTGTCTTAGCCACCATTCCTGGCTGATACTTTTAATCTAATAATTAGTAAACATGAAATAAAATTATAAGGATAATACTATGAAACAATTGACCAGTAATCAGTTATTGGGTCAAGTGGTGAATGGGATCTGAGGATTCCTTAGTGGTAATATCAGTGTTGACTTCTTGAATTAATAATTGCACTGTGACTGTGTAGTAGAATGTCCTTGTTTGTGATGCATTTGAGTGTGATGATGCAACATGATGCCAACTTATTCTTGAATGATTCAGAAATAATTTTTGGTGCTATACTTGTAACTTTTATGTAAATTTGATATCATTTCAAAATTGAAGTTGCTCCTCTAACTTTTGCCAAGCATCTCATACAATTGCTTCCAGATTGATTATTAGTTCTCTTTTGCACAAAGGGAGAGAAGGAATGGGAGAAGGTTGAAGTAAAGTGCAAAATGAGGTACTAAAAATTTATTGAACCATATTCCTTTGTCTCCTACCCATCCTGAGAACTGACTTTCAAGGCTTATTAATTTCCCCTTTACCTCCATTTTTCTCATTTCAACTCCTTTTAATCCTAAACCACTGAAACTATAAGCCACTGATTTGCTTTCTGACATTTCATTTTCAGTGCCTTTCCCAGTGCCTGGCACATGGAGGATTCAGTGGTTATTTAAAGAATTAATTTATGGTGCCCTTTGTAAACAAATCTGGCAATGAAGCCTTAGAAAATAACTTAGTTCAACCTACATTTAACATTTTCCACTACTATGAGAACAAAACAGAAAGAATCTTTGTTTGTTTTGCTTTCTATGTTGTTATTTTTTAATGAGATAATTCTATTTATGGCCCCTCCATCTGCACACAGTTCCATTCAATTAGCTTACAGGAATATTGCTATGTGGCAAGTTTCTCTATTCCAATGTTTCTTACTCTTACCTGCTACAGTTACCACCTCTCAAGAATTTAAGGAAGAAATTGGTGCTTCAACTTCTCTTCAATATGTTTACTCCAGGTGAAGGAATTTTTCTTGGATCTTCATAAGAATAAAATGTAACCAGTTTACCTCTGATCAAAATCTTATTTACTATGCAAATCCCCTTCATTATCAATTCTGAATTCAAAATCCAGTAACTGACATTAAAATTTTAATAACTAACAGTGGTCTCTTTGTGTCAATATTGTGCTAAGCTATTTCATACATTAGCTTATTTCTCCTTACAAGAAGTTCATGAGATAGGTAGCAATTTAATGTAGATTATATAACTGAAGAGACATATATAAAACTGAGCTTCTGACAGTGATTCCCAAATCTTCATAGGAAAGTGGGCTGCCAAGTAATTGCTGCTTTGGCCACCATCAGAGAGTTGGCTGTGCAAATGATGCTGTCTTTCCAGCTATGTGCTTAGAACCAGTCTCACAACGTGAATGCTCCTATTCTGTTATGTTTCTGCTTACTCAGTTCCAAATTCAAGCTTGTATTTATTTATCTGACTGATAGTACCAAAAATCGCATCTAGAACCCAAGTTGCCATGGAGTTTGGGAAGTATCCTTCTCAGCTTTCTATCTCTGTGATATGGGAAGGAATACAAAAAGGGGCACTGGAATAGATGTAGAGCAAGCTAATTCTCAGTACACCACAGAGGAACTTCACTGTTTGGTGTGGTTTAAGCGAAGTATGCTCATGGCATGTTTGTAGTTACATCCTGGAGTAAACTCTCACTTTAGTTTCAACATCCGACCACACAGTCTTCACAATGATTATCACTACTACATCCATCTGAATGAGACCTATATCCACAAGTCCATGAGCCCATTTCCTCCCCACACCCCCATTTTAAGCCCTAGTGGTTTCTAACATGGATAGTGCATTTCATTGCCCTTAAGTCACCAATTTCTTGGTTTCTCAAACAGAAAATTTCAGCCTTCTAAGAACCCTCAGCTTCTTAGTGATACATGGATCACGTAGCTATGCTCAATCTCTAGCCAAGACTTCCTGGAGGAAAAAACTTGAGTCTCCTTTGTGGTTTATTCTTCCTTAATATAGGTATATGCTTCCTTAATAAGCATACAGAAATTATAGCTTAGCACTGTCTAATAGACATATGTTGCAAGCCACATAATTTAGAATATAACTTAAAAAACTGAAAAAGAAACAGGTAAATTATTTTTAACAGTTTATTATATTTAACCCAATACTTCCAATATTTTATCACTTTAATATATAGCCATATAAAAAAATCACTAGTGAAATACTTTTTTGTGGTACCTAGTCTTCTAAATGTACTCTATTTTGTCTTAATTCACATCACTAATCACATTTCAAGTGCTACTGGACTTGGTTCAGAACCTGCTGGCCATGTGTCTTGAGATGCTCATTGCCTCATATTAGTGCAATGCAGAGGTCTATGCAAGGAGAAGGAATTTTTTTTTTTTTTTTTACTTCACTTCTATCAGTGATGTGAATAAGGAGCAGGAAGCTGGGGGTACCACCTTCCCTTTTGCTCTGCCCCTAAGTATTTTAAACTTTTTAAACCACTAATGACTGAAATATTTTAGTTAAGGATAAGTTCATAACTGAGAGTGATTTTGCCTATACTTTTTAGTACCAATACTCTGGTACAAAAGTACTTTAATTCGTTCATTTCAAAGACATCCTTAGTTGGATTATATTTCGAAATGAAAAGTCATCATTTTCCATTACTCTTGTAATGGTGAAATGTTCAAACTTTCCAGTGCTTGGTATAGTGCGCCTGGATATGCATTTTTTTCCTTGTCAACATAGTCATTTATGATCTTTTACCCCTCTTTCAAGGAACTGAAGGTCAGTGTTTGCTGGAACTAGACATGTATTGTTTATCACATTCTCCATCGATGCTGCTGAACTCACAATATCTCCTATCATTCATCTTAGCAAGTGCAACATGCTTGTCATTTGGGGGCAGGAGAATCAATTCTACTCAACATTTGGAATGTTTTCTTGTTCTCACATGGTGTCATCACAATGGAGTACCCTCAGTGCAAAGGCCAATGTCCTTTGGATTTTTTTTTCTTTTTGCTCGTTTTTCCCTTTTATTTATTTATTTTTAAAATTTTTTACAGACTTCATTTGGATTTTTTAAAAAAATAAACATTTGAATAGCTTATCATATGAAGTAATACAGACATTGTCATTGTGTAACACTTGCTTCTGGTAGCCTATTCATTATTCCATTTGGGAATACACTTTACATACATCCAGAACTCACCATCTTATGACTAAGCTCTCAGTCTGCCAGTGTTCAACCTGTGGTTCTGGGTCGATGGATTGACTTTAGTTCTTTGGGAAAGAATAAAAGGGAGCCTAATGCTTTTCCCTGCATCCCCATTGTTTTTCTGTTTTCTACTTTTAGTGGAATCTCTTGCTATGCCCTTGGTTCGTCTCAGTAGATCTTTGCCACCCAGATCACTATTTTTATAAAATATAAGATCTGGTGTCTCTAATTCTTTTATTTTCAGACAACTTGATGTTTTGATTCCTGGTAGACTTCAGTTTATTTGTCCTAAAATGAGAGTAAAAAGATCAATCATTTCACTCTTCTATAAAGGAAGATGGAAATGCCCAATGAATTGGTTACCTTAAACCTTTTCCTCCTGTTCGGTCACATTCACACTTGCAAATAGCCAGGCAGTTTCTTTCTGGGTCATGATGATGATCTTTTAGCAGGTTTATTTTTAAGATAATTGAAGCCTCCTTGCTCTTTATTGTCAGAGCTGGGTGTTTGCTTCTCTTTTTCATCATAGCTTTTCTTTATAGTCTCAGCAAGTCATTTACCTTTACTCTGCTTTAACACAAAGCAAGAATTTTACTATACAACAAAAGAATATATCCAATGTTCTTTGTGTATGACACAATTGACCTATCAATTTAGGACTTGTACTTTGAGTTATTTTTGTATTGGCAGAGAATTTTCTTTTTAAAAAAGCATGATTTTCTTTTCTTTTCTTTTTTTTTTTTTTAGAAACCTGGTAGAGTTTTAAGGGTGTAAGTTGAGGCTTTGAGGAAAAACAAAACTAACAATTGCAAAGGCATTTGACTTATTAAAAGACACATTACTACTGACAATAATTAACTGAGGCAAAAGTTGTAGAGAGAAGAAGAAATGATTTAGCGCACAACACTTTATTATCCTAAAACAATTTCATGACTGTATATTTCAGTGGTAAGGGTGAAAGTAGCAGCAGGGAATCAGAATCCCTTAGCACTCATGAGTTCTACTCTCACTGAATGTGGACAGCACCAATAGGTATGGGGATTTGGTAGTGTCAAGAAAGTCTTACATCAATTTGTCATAATTTGTTTCTAAAGTACTACAATTATTAAAAATCATGGTGAAAATGTATGCCATTGAAAATTTCATCAGTGTTGCTATAATAGGTAGTCATTTCATCTAGAAATTGTACACACTTAGCAAAATATTTAACACCTCAATGCTAGAAAAATGTCTACCTTTATAAGACTCTATCACAATAATTTCAATCTTGCCTCTTAGTTTCCCCTCAGTGATGGCATGAAGCCCATGCTTCCTAGATATTCATTATTCCCTTATCCCTATACTGAGATCAGTTATTTGTTAGTCTGACTTAGTTTCCCCAGACCCCTGTTGCCCTGAAGTTCCTGATCTGTGATCAGCAAACTCCTTTGCATCTTTCTGAATGTTCTCTTGTTTTTCTTGCTACAATATAAATCCAGGTATTCCAATAGAGGCTTCTTCTCATGGGCTTGGTCTCAGTTTAGTAAAGAGAATTTTCCTGTACATCTTATCAGAATAATATCATTATTCTCTCTCAGAATGAGCTGGATATTTTTTTCCTTCACTCATCACCTTTTATGTATATTTAATTCACTTATTTACTGTATTGCTTGTTTACTGTTAGATTTCTCAAATAGAAAGTAAGATCCTTAATGAAAATAGAAAACTTATTTATAAGGTTATTATTCATTAGTGCTTAGCACATTTTGAGAATGAATAAATGAATGAATGACTATTCATCACAGAGTCTAAAGAATTGTTACATTTAAAAATGAATTTTATCTTCAGACTAAATATATTGATGTTGTGGTACTAATTTTTTACCTGTTAAACTTTTCATTTTTCAATTGAATGGTGGATTATTGCTGCTTTTACCAATGTGCATGACAAAAATAATCTTACATAGGTGTGTCAGGAGACTCCATTTATTTTACTTGGTTTCTGAAGCAGTTAGATCTTAAAACAGGACATAATGGAGCAATGATTGTATTTGATATGACCTGTTTGTTCATTCTCAGTAAAAGGCACAATATTTTACCTTTCTAGATATGCACTGATTAGCACTTAGATCTTCTTTAGTTGAGCTAATGTACACAGAATTCTAAGCTACTAATGCATTTGGAAGCAGGTACAAGTAGTTCAAAGTAAAAGCAGAACAGCTGTGAATGGAAAAAATGGATTTTGTCAGGGAAAAGAGGAACTTCTATTATTTAATGATACTTAGCATTTCTGGACTGGTGGAGGAGATTCTTTCTTCTTTCTTTCTTTCTTTCTCTCTCTCTCTCTCTCTCTCTCTCTCTCTCTCTCTTTCTCTCTCTCTCTTTTTCTTTCTTTTGAATTGGGAGCCTCCCTATGTTGCCCAGGCTGTCTTAAACTAGTGAGCTTAAGTGATTCTACTGCTTCAGACTCCTGAGTAGCTGGGACTACAGGCATGTGCCACCACACCCAGTTTAGAATTTTCATTTTTGCTATTAGATTTCAAGGGACAGTTTGTTCAATTAAAACACCCTGTCATAGAATTGTTAAAAAGGTCTGTATTACTTCAAACCTTAGAAATGTCTAAGAAAAACTTTCTTTTAAAAAATTTTAGTTGTAGATGGACACAATACCTTTATTTTATTTATTTATTTTTTATGTGGTGCTGAGGATCGAACCCAGTGCCTCACAGATGCTAGGCAAGTGCTTGTACCATTGAGCCACATCCCCAGCCCAAGAAAGATTTTTGAAAGGGTAAATAAACAAATACACATACATTTCTTTCAAAAGATCAGAAAGATATGAGAATAAGAAAAAGAAACCAGAAAACAATATCATCAGTTTATTTGGGGGGGAAACCTGCAATTAACTAATTCATAGGAAATATAATAATGCTGAAAGAACTCAAGCTATATGCTACTGTATTGTTCAGTTAGTACAAGATTTCATACGCAATTACTATTCCAGAGGAAGGTGATAGAAACTACAAGGAAAAGTCCATGTGGGTAGAACAAAACTACCAGAGTACATTACTTTATATTACTGCAAAGAATAGACTAAAATTCCCAAGAACAAAATTCTAATTTATTTTATAGCATAGAAACATATAGCCTGGATCATTTAAAAATAAAGTTATAATTAAAATGACTATCCTTGAACACATTCACTGAGCAAAACAGTTTATTTAATCTACAAGTTGAGAAACTGATGAAGCACAAAGGGCAAATGTGTATAACCAGTTGCAAAGTCTCAGAGGGTGATTTTAGCAAAATAAAGTGTTTGGTGTGGTTCAATGGAATTTGCCCAAAAGGGTTCCCATTTCAAACTCATATTCACAATGTAATTGCTCATTGCTTTGCTGACAAATCAACACAGTAGTGGAATTCTGTAAAAGGACGCATTTTCAAATCAGTGTCATTTGAACAAAGTCCACCTTCTCTTGTGTTATATTTTTGTTTTTAAGTATAGGTAACTATACCATTCTCACAATCTCAAACTACATTGTAGTTTATTGTAAAACATACTAACCTTTTCAAAGTATGAAATAATTGATTGTACTATTCTCCTAAGAGTTCAGGAGAAACAATAGTTTTTCAAGAACTATTGCCAAATAAAGTAGCTTTGAAATTTAGTTTTTGGTTTCGTCGATTTAGTACAAAATAAAGGAGAGGAAATTAAATATCTGAATATCAAATGACTTGTTGCAGGTGATAACAGTCAGTTGGTATCAGAGCTAGAACCAGTACCATAGGCCACAGCTTAACAATGGTGGTCTGTAGCTGTTTTTGCTTTAAGTAATAAAGTCCTTTGTCTCTGACATAGAAATTTCATATCTTCTGAAAGCATTCCTTGACTTGAGACAGGCTAACTCATTCAATTATAGTCATTTTGGTGGGAATTCTTTGGATTTATGTCTTCTCCACACCATTAAACTAAGTAGGATGAAATCCCAATAGTTGGCCTACTAAAGATTCCCCTGTTTTTCTGAAATGCAACCCTTTTTCTCCTATTCCATTTTAAATCAACAGAGTTTGGGCTGCAGAGTTCCCAATCTATTTTCTTATGTGACCTCATCTCCTCGATCATGAGTATTTGGTTTCTTAATTTGTTGGAACTGGGATTGGAACAGAGAAATTATTCTCTCACAAAGAACTGGACCTGAGAACAAACTTGAACTGAGAACATATGAACGTGTTCTTCCATGTGGGTGAGGGATCAGAGTATGGCAATTTGTGTGTCATTCATAAGGTGACACGTTTTTCTTTTCCCAGGACGATCACTCTTTACACCAGTTGTCCCTGTATATTTACTAATAGGGTCTTCTCCCAAAATGTTCTAATTTAGAAACTAGATTACATGGTTACATTAATCAGTACTGTGATGGAAAATAATGGCAACTCAACTTGAACAGCAAGTGCCTCAGTATCATTCTGGGTTCCATCATACAAGTCAAGGGAGTCAATTTTAAACATTTGGAAAGAGTAGAGGGACAGAATTTACCTGTCTGAGGGAGTAAGTGCCTTTGAACTATGAAGGCTCCTATCTTTCATATTCCGTAAAGGGGGAACCATCTTTCTGAAATCTGGTCTCCTATCCTGTTGCTGTGTAGGCCCTTGCTGTTGTTAATGCTGGTATGCAGAGTAGTTAACCCTAACATATGGATCTTAGGAACAATTTCTACAAAGGATTTGCTATCCGCATTTTGGTCATATGAGCATGGAGGTTAAGCAGTCTTCATGTAAATGCTGATAAGAGACTGGGATGGTCATTGGGGTTTAAGAGTCATGATTCATTCACTTACCCTTTGTATCAATGAAAGGCACCTTGCAGGGAGAAAAAAGAATGAAGCAGATGCACAAAGAATGGCAGACCAGAGAAAAGGGTACACTGAGTTTCTTCGTATGCTCCAATCCCTATCTGAGCTGCCCTGATGTACATGCCACCATTTCCTCCTCATCATAATGGAGGTATGCTCAAGTTCTCTCCAAAAGCTTTCTGTAATTTTCAGTTCTTAAAGTCCTGATATCACTATGAATCTAAATTGAAAATAAGAAGATTAAATTTCATCTGTGATCATATCAGTAAATGGAATTCATTTATTTATGCTTTTATTAGATGAATATTGAATGTTTAGTATATGTTCAACATTGTGAAACTTCAGGACCTGAGGGCATAGAGTAAATAAGAAAAACATATTCCTACCTCCTTGAGGACATCAAAATGATAATTATAGATGTGAGATATTTCCATTCTGCTTCAAAAGATTGTCAAATAGCAAAACCTTGTTTATGCATCCAGGGTATCCATCTGCTTTGTGTTAATAGTCTGTGAAGACTCACTGAAATGAAAATTTTCTGCCCAAGAATGGATTCTACTCTACAAAGACAGACTTGGAATCATATGAAAAGATATGTGTTATCCCCAAATATGTATATGTAAATATGATATATACATAGGTATATACATAAAAATATGATGTAAGTTTTTGTTATTATAGTGTTAACTTTAAAAAATTGCTCTACATGGGTTGGAGTGGTGGCTCAGTGGTAGAGTGTTTGCCTAGCATATGTGAGGCCCTGGATTCCATTCTCAGCACCACGTACAAAGATAAATAAATAAAGGTATTGTTTCTATCTACAACTAAAAAAATTGCTTTATAGTTTCATTACCTTTTTTATCCTGTGATAGACATGTCACTAGATAGGGTTTTATGTGGTTGCTGGGAAATCTTACATGGAAAAATAATTCTACTATGTTAGAGAAACCTCTATGGAGGAAGTATTTTTTTCTGAAAATTTAGAGGCATAAATATTGTCCCAAGTCAAAGGGAAGCTGTAATGGCGGTTTTGAGGTATAGATTCTTGAGAAAATTTTCTCAAGCTCTGTGGGTAAGACAAGTAAGGAAACTAAACTGATTGCTTTTAGTATTCCCTTCTTGAGGCAACAAGCCATAGTGGTTTTTTGATATTTATTAATTTATTTTCACTGAATATAGTTCAACTGGGAACCTAAGTGCCGAACAGTCCAGCAATTTCCCTTCAAATGTGCACACTGTCAACAGATGAAGCAGGACAGGCCCAACAGGGCACCTGTGAGAACATTTGGTTTTAGGTTAGGGGTTCTAGGAATATTAATGGAAAAAATCTCCCAAGTTTATCAAAAGTTGGGCTAGCAAAGTTCTGACAGTTGTAGGCTAGTCTTTGGAGATCTAAAAAGTAAAGACTCTGAGGCATATGATTCAGGAGGCCTGAAACAACACCTGACCCTCTCTCTTAGGTCCTCTTAAGATAGAAACTGATGGGTCTGTCTAACGTCCTCTACACCTATTGGCAGTAAGGGAAAGGAACAAGAGGCATTTTTTTCTGAACAGTCCACAGAGATGCAGAGTCTGTACATAAGCTGACAAAACTTTGTCAGTAATATTGATAATCATATTGAGAGCTGGCTAGGGCAGTCCACTGTTCCACACTTTTCATACATTGCCTATTGAATTTTCATAAACATGAGACAAGTACTACGATTATCCTTATTTATGGATGAGTTAACTAAAGCAAGGAGAGTTCACATAGTCTGTCTAAGGTCATAGGCAGAAAGTGGCAGTGCTAGAATTTGAACTAGGACCTGCTGGCTGCAGAAAGTATGATTTGAACAATTTTTTCCTGTCTTTTCTTAATGGAAGTTAATTGGTAGCAGGCGGTAAGTGTGGCCCATAAGCAGGTGCTCAGTGAGCCTTTATTGACTGACAGGCCATCGGATTTGTCGGTGGTTCTACTTGATTTGCCAAAAGGCTAACCGCCCACCAAATGTGCAGTCAGATGTTGCAGGAAGCTGGCCTTGTACTTTCCCCTCCCTATTACATCTACTGGAGATGGAAACTTGGTGAATTTGGGGGTATTCTTAATCTTAGAACAAAAAAGTTTTTTTTTTTTCCTTTCTGGGTCATATAACTCTTTCAGAATTACATAAAAACTAAAAATCTTTCCACAAAAAAATACCCACCCACAAAAATTTTTGCATAATATCCAGGATTGTTTAGATCTTTAGAACCTTCAAGGAATAGCATCAGTAGTTTTGGGGTAGTGTCTCTAATCTTTGAATGTCAACACAGTTCATTTTCAAGTCATTTATGTGAATGCTTGATTCAGAGAAAATTGCATTCACATTTTATTGAGGTATTTGCTTTTGTTTTCCTCCTCCAGGGGAAAGCTCTGTGCCAGTGTTACAGTTGGCCATGGTCACTAGCTGGCTGCCTGGTAACGGCACAGTTTGTGCATTCCATGGCGAGTTTCCAGAAAGGCAGAAAGCACTGCTGGGGAGCGGATGTACGAGCCCCAGGTTTCTGACATGAACATTACTAATGCTGCTGCTGAAAGACCTCATTATTATCATGGCAGATACTGACAGAACAAAGGCACCATTTTCAGCACACAGGGCTATCTGTTGTTGTTAATTGAATATTTTTTTAATTATGGTTTTAAGTTGGTCAGAGTATGTATGTCTTTTTTGGCATAAGTTCATTAAGGAGCTTGTCTTAATACGTGCACTGAGTAGCACATCCTCACACACTCACAGGCCTCCTTTATCTGAGTTATGGTGAATAACAGATGCAAGTGTAGCCATTGTTTGAGGACTTTACTTTTTTTGGCCAAGAAGAGATAGAAATTATAGGAAAAGTGACATGAATTTGGATATCTTTCTTGCATTTAAGATTCCCTGGAAAAGAGTATAATTTAATTAACATGAAATCCCTCTATGAGATTAGAGAAGTAGAAACATGATTTATTGCTGGAAATGATATGGTTTATTTCTCAGCTGAAGACTAGACGTATCCAACTTTGGGTAATGGGTGGTTTCCCTGTCTGTGAAACTATATCTCACTTTTCTGGGTACAATGAGGAGGAGGAGGGTGAGTGAGTGAAAACATTCAATGGAGATACAAGGGCCCTGATTCAGTTCCAATTCTGCCATCAACAACATGTGTGATCTTCAATAGGCAATTACCTCCCTGAGCTTGAGTATTGTCTGTCAAGAAGAGAAGTTGAACTGTCAGGTCCTTGTAAGCTCAGAAATGCTATTAGTTTTTCCTTTAATTTTTCTTGTATTTCTTTTATTTTTAGTATTTTATTGGTACATTATAATTATAAATAATAGTGAAATTCATTGTTACATATTTGTCCATGCACACAATATAATGATATAGGAAATGGTATTATTTTCTTTTTTTTGGTGAGTTGAGTCAAAACACTTGAACCTCATAGCTGAACTTGAAATCTGTGATCCAGGTTCCATTAGCAAGGTCATGGAGCTTCAAATACATAACATCTTGGATACAGCAAAGGAATTGTTCCATTGAGAAATGAAGTCAATGCTTAGAATTTCTTTTCATGTTCTTAATTTCAGCATCAAGAGCAGAGCATTCTTAATTTATTTTGTGTTTGCATTGTGACAGAAGTTCAGGTAGTAAGACCCATGTCTTTCAATCTTCTCCCCTAAATTCAGTCTAATACCTTATTGATTTTTCTACATATAGTTGTTATCATCTTTTTCATCTGGAAATCTTGGGAGGCACTTGGGTCTGTTAATTGTAAAGTGGCCCAAAAGAGACCTTGTTTAGCTGAAATATTTACCCATCATTTGAGCCATTTCATTTTCATGGTCTTAATTTTCCCAAATATCAGTTTCTTGCTTCATGGCTGAAGACTTCCTAGGAAGCTTAAAGCCAAAGCGCAGAATATAAAAGATAAAATAAAATAAACAAATGTTTGCTATATTTATTCTTTCAAGAGATGAGAGTAGGGGGACCTATTATATTTTGAGGCTGACATATGCCACCTGAAGGGAAAATAAGTAATAGAAATGGCATCCCTGAACTTCTCTGTAAGTATTTGGTGCTTTGGTTCAAAGGCAAAATTATTATCATCACAAAGTTTCACTATACTAGAGAAATGCTCATTTGAAAAGCTGTGTAACAATAAACATTTGTTTCTTCCTACAGCAAGTTGGTGATGACCCTGTGGATCCTTTCTCTTAAGAACCAGATTTCCTTTCACATTCTGGTCTCCTCTAAGGGTCGATTCATGAAATCTTGAATAGCCTGGTGCAAAGGAATCCATTTTTTGATAGACGTTTGCAGAGCTGTAATCCAGCTGCAGAAACAAACAAACAAACAAACAAACAAACAAAAAACAACAACAACGGTATTAGAACTGACCATTAGACCAATTGTGTTGGACTCTGGAGATATGAGGTGTTACAATATGTTTTAATTTATTTTCTAATTGTTTTGGTTGCTTAGCTTGAAATTAATAGGATAAACCACACTCCTTAGATTCTGAATTAAGAAGGCAAAATATGTGGACTATACAGGATAGTGATAAAGTTTTTTAATGTAAACAATAGAATCAGAAAAGAGTATGATGTTTGTAAATAGTGATTAATGGAGCTATAGGGTTTTAAAAATTGTTGTTAGTATTTTATTGTCTCTATTTAATTTAAAGCTTAGTTGATTAAATGTAGAATAATCAAATATTGCCATAGGGGCAAAATGTTAAATTGGAAAGCCACACCAAACATTCCAGTTGTCTCCTTTCTTCTCCCTTCCTTTAATTTTCTTGGATGAAGTTTTATAAACATGTCCATATAACATTTATTCCAAGGGCAGGTGCTATTTAAAAAAAAAACAAAAACCCTCCAAGAATGACCAAAACCAATGAACCACAAATCTTTCCAGCAGAATGACTCAGAAGCACTAACAGGTTAACATGCTTTGTGATTCTCTGAGAGGAAAATATGATTTGTGTCATTTCCTGAACTTACTTTAAGAATAAATAGAGTATCTTGTGGATCCAGAGTTCTGTGCACTTTGTGACACTATGTTGTTATGCTTTGAAATATTTCTATAATGACTCAATATTTTTCTCACTGATAAAATCTCCTGTGAATTTAACAGTGAGAGCCAACCATTCAACCTCCTCTCACAGAGAAGCTGGTGTATTTCATCAGAGGAGCCTCATCTCTGTTTCAATGATTTTTTTTTTTTTTTTTTTTTTTTGTCTCTGATATGCTAGCTGAAGCCATACCCAGGTAGGTATCTTTACCTGCTGCCAGAATGGTAACACATGCCCAGGTAGAAGATTCTGGTAAAATATCTAGTGGTTCTATACTCACAATCCTCTAGCCCAGCTTTAGGAATGAGAGATACAAAGTTTACACACTGGAGAAGGCCTAAGAGATTCCTAAATCCCTTCCTCAATGGGCATGTGGGGAACATCCCTGAAATCCCCCTTTCAGAGTTATATTCCTTTGGGTTCAAACAATGTGTCTAGTTCTTGCAAATGTTCTTGGAAATTTTTGCCATGTCATTTGCCACACAAAGTTACTGGGAATTTCTTTCTTAGATTCTTGTTTCCCACACAGCTGTAAAAAGGGTCTGGATGAGGTGGAGGGTGGTCATGAAACAGGTGAGGGTAGGGATGGGAGATGGAGGGCACTGAATAGCTTGTGGATTGGAGTCAGGTTATGGAGACTGAAGGGGTGGAGAATACTTTCAGTAACAGAGAACATTTCCGCTGTCTCAAGATTTTGTCTCTGTTAACTTACTGTTTTTCTTTTTCAGAATCGTTAGGAACCAAGTGCTATTTCTTGCATGCCAACATGGATACTGAATGTGTCATTAGATAAGTTCTACCTCCATCAGTGGCTAATCATAAAAGGAAACCACCAACCAGATGTAACTTGACATATTAAATACAAGTGAAATAAAATCTGTGGATTAATAAATTATAATAGTTACAGATTATGGTGTTAGTGGGTATGTTATATTGAAGCCTGAGTTAGCAACTGCCTGGGGAAGAACTGAGGACTACTACTTTTCCATTTAGGAAAAAAAAGAAAGAAAAGAAATCTTATAGAATAGTTATCTAAGGAGGCATTGAAAGAAAAAAAAAATCCTAGGGAATTTTAACTATGGAAACTGCAAAGAAAGGGAGGGATTTAACTGAAGATGTGGAGTTGGAAAATAAGGACAAGGCTTTGCTAAGAAAGCCTTGTCATTACTGATAAAGAAGAAGAAATATGAAGTCCTTGGCTTACCGCTGGTTTTCTGTTGTATTTTCTGCACAGAAATAGAAAGTCTTGAACTCTTCTGATGGAGGTTTGAGTTCAATTACTGATTGTTTGAAGCTATGGGTCTGTTCACTCACCGTATATCCTTGAAGATATAGGCCACCTACAGAGTGTGAAAAAAAAATAAAGCATGTGAGAATAGGAAGAGTAAGAACGAGAAAAGAGGTCTGAAAAGCTGTCAAGAACATTTTGTGCGTGAAGAACCCTCTAGTCCAGCTGTCTCATTTCACAGGTGAAGAAACTGAGACTTCAAAAGAATATGTAATTTGAGGTCACACACTTATTAATGGTTAGTAGCAAAATTGGTAATAAAATTTGAATTTCCTGGTTTCCATTTTTGCCATCTTCTTACTACATGACCAGTATTTAGCTTTGGGTAACTGTGCTTAAACTAGTTTCTTTATTCGAAGGACATATTTTGAAATGATATTTTCAGCATCAAAGACTTTCACCTAGAATATCACATCACTATAAGTAGTATTTGCTGGGGAAAATCATTAAAATATTATTCCTGAAGAATAAATATCTCCAGCAGTTCCTACAACCAACACAGACTCTCACTTTCTTTGCAAATATGCAAAGCACATTTAAAATATGAATCCATAGGGTTACATGAAAGAGTCAACTTGAATTAGGAATGAAAATAGTGCTTTATTTTATTTTATTTTATTTTATTTTTTTATTTTATTTTATTGGGGATTGAACCCAGAGGTGCTTTACCAATGAGTCCTAGCCCCAGTCCTTTTTATGTTTAATTTTGAGGCAGGGTCTCACCAAGTTGCTTAAGGCCTCACTGAAATGCTGAGGATGGCTTTGAACTTGTGATCCTCCTGCCTCAGCCTCCCGAGTTGCTGGTTTTACAGGCTTGCTCCACCATGCTTGGCACATGATTGATTTTAAAAGATCATTTCTTTCCTGTGATATTCTGAATCCATGTTAGAGGTCATACCATATGTAACTTGGCCTGATATTTTTCCCATTATTTAGAGGTAGGGAGGATCTCAGTCTAGGAGAAGGCTCTGAAAAATCAACACCCTTGTTTGTCTCTTTTTGGTATTCAATACCTTGGGTTTTTTTTTCTTTTTTATGTATTTTTTATTTTAGTTCATTGTACACAAATGAGGTATAACTATCATTTTTCTGGTTGTACACAAAGTAGAATCATACAATTTGCCTATTCATACATATACATAGGGTAAAGATGTCTGTCTCATTCTATTATCTTTCCTTTCCTGCCCCCTCCCACCCTCATTTTCCTCTATACAATCAATCCCTTCTCCATTCTTCCCTTACCTCCCCCAACCCCCGCTATGGGTCATCAACCACTTATAAGAGAAATCATTCAGCCTTTGGTTTTTTGGGATTGGCTTATTTCACTTAACATGATCTCCGATTCCATCCATTTACCTGCAAATGTCAAAATTTTATTATTCTTTATGGCTGAATAATATTCCATTGTGTATATATACCATAGTTTCTTTATCCATTCATCTATTGAAGGGCATCTAGGTTGGTTCCACAGTCTAGCTATAGTGATTTGGGCTGCTATAAACATTGATGTGGCTGCATCACTGTAGTATGCTGATTTTAAGTCCTTTGGGTATAGGCCAAGGAATGGTATAGCTGGGTCAAATGGTAGATCCATTCCAAGTTTTCTGAGGAATCTCCACACTGCTTTCCAGAGTGGCTGCACTAATTTGCAACCCCACCAGCAATGTATGAGTGTACCTTTTGAGTACCCTGACTCATGCAGAGACTCAGGCAGTATCAGCAACAGTGATGACAAAGTGTTTAAAGCTCTCTTGCTCCTGCTCACTCTTGTTCTCAGCTCCTAACTCCTCCCAGGAGCCACCCTTGTGCACCACACTAACAAAGGAAATATAAAAATACCGCTTAGAATTTTGCCACTCTATCTGGAACTATTCTATGCCACTGTGTTAATTAGGAGAGGGGCTGGGATTGTGGCTCAGTGATAGAGTACTTGTCTAGTATGTATGAGGCACTAGGTTCGAACCTCAGCACCACATAAAAAATAAAAAAACGAAGGTATTGTATCCAAAACAAATTAGGGAAAAACCTTGTTCATTTAATGAGAGGGCTAGATGTGACATTAAAGTCCTTCTAATTTCATTTAAAGCATCCAATTTAGAACTAACTTCTGAGAAATTATTCATTTTAAAAATGGACAGACTTTTTTTTCCTTTAGTAGGTCTCAGTAGTAGGATATTTACCAAAACTATAGAGTGATTGATTGATTTTTTTCTCTTTCTTTCTTTGAGAGATTCAAATAGCTTTATTGAAATACAATTTGCATACCATAAAGCTCACCCATTTAAAGTGTATGGCATCACCATGATCTAATTTTAGAACATTGTCATCACTTCAAGCAGAAACTCCATGTCCATTAGCAGTCTCTTCTCATCTGATGGGCCCTCCCAATCACAGGCAACCTTAACCTACTTTCCATCTCTATAGATTTGTCTTTTCTGAAGCATTTAATAAACATCAATACTTCATTCCTTCTGGTTGCAAAATTATATTCCACTGTATGGATATACTGCATTATTTATCCATTCACTAGCTTATGAACATATGAATTGTTGAATAATGCTTTGAATATTCGTGTCCAAGTTTTGGTCTAGATCTGCTTTTATTTCCTTGAGTGTATTCTAGAAGTAGAATAGGCAATGTGTTAAATGTTTCAGGACCTAAAGAAATATCATAGGGTTATTTTACTGCCTAATTTCCCTGCTCCAAATAATAGCACACAGTATTTATAGGTTGCTACACTGGTTTGCAGTTTCTTCCTGATTGTGAGACTTCCTTTTTTCATATGTATGAGAAGACATGACTGTCCTTCCCTACAAACAGGAAAGTTTTTTGACCCTTTTTCTAATCAGAAGTAGGTTATAAATGATTGGCAGGAAAGACATCCAATCATAACCATGACCTCACTTGAGGTGACTTCATTAGGCTGGTGTCTCTTTGTTTTATGAAATTAGCAGCAACAATTATCGAGTCTGCACAATGTTGATTGCAAGCATTATGTGTCCTATTTATTGCAATAGTGTAAAATATATCTTTCTGAGAAGTGCACACAGACCTTGATGTGATTTATTCATGACCAATAGCCAACAGTCATGATTTGTTACTTCCAGCTTTTGCTAGAGAGAGATAAAAAGAAAAAAGTCATCAAGTGCTTGGTGAATGACAAGGGCCTTCAGGCTCATGTGAAGGCACTTAACTAAGGGGCTTCCAGAATAATCACACAGTGGCTTTTTAATATTAGCAAGCACATGGGAGCCAGCAATGCATGTTGTTAAAGTACTAACGCTTTCCTGACAGCAAGGAAAACCTTCAGGGAACCCGTGAGGCTCTTTCTCTGACTCCCACATTACACAATAGAGGTATATTTATCCAACTGAAAGTCAAATGTGGGATTAGTGTTTAAAATGGTTCTTGCAGGAAACTAGGACTGTGTTCTTCCACATCCTGCTCTTTCCCCCATAGTAGCATTATCTTTTTCCTGGCTTCCCTTTGTTACCCTGTGTCCTCACAACATCTCAGTTAACTGTTACAAGGAATGAGGCATATTGATGATGCTGCAGAAACCTACAGAAATAGGAAATACCACACAAGGTCTTTCAGATCTCTAATGAGGAACGCAAAGCAACAGACTAAAATTAAATAAAAAAATATACCAAACAGCAAAGTAAGGTCTCTGTGAAGTGGTGACCACAGAAGCCTGGGTCTCAAGAACAAAAAAATGAGTGGCAGGTTTACTACAAAACTATTCTCAAGGAAGTGACCATCTTTATACACCCTGTTTCTAGGATTCTGAGCATTCAAATTGACCATTTGAACACAAACACATGCAGAAAGAAAAGGTTTTTGTGTATCGGCATTTTTCTAACTTTTTTGGTTATTTATTATATCAAAAGATGTAATAAATGCAGACATCTACATGTTTTCATATTATGAAAATTTCATATTCATATATTAAAACAAAAGTTTTATGAAACATTGTGATGTACTGTGATACTTTCTACTCAAATAAATTCTATTCAGTTTTCTAAAAAATATTCATCACAGCCTACTACATTGACTGCATGACTCACTAGTAGAACCCAAACCTGAAGTTTGTGAAGCACAGGTATAAATGGTAATCAGGACTTCCTTCAAGGTTATGACATTCACAGGGCAGAAGAATAAGCAAATGGACCCGTGTGCGATATGCAAGAGCCAAGCAGAGCTTGTGCAATACAAATAAAGGAGGAATTATAGATTAGACCATTTTAGAGACTCTTTACTCAGCATGACCTAGAAGAATTAAGAATGAGCATTAGAACTTGGCATAATCTTTATGAATGTGATAATGATTCATATTCTGCCAGGTGGGATAGAGAACACCTGCAATCCCAGCAACTTGGGAGGCTGAGGCAGGAGGATCACCAAGGTTGAGGCCAACCTCAGCAACTTAGCAAGGCCCTAGGCAGTTTATGAAGAGTCTGTCTGAAAACAAAAACAAAACCAAAAAATAATTCTTCATATTTCATCTAAAAATGATTATGTCAAACTGAATATTTAATTCCTATAGTGTTCATAGCATAGTATAAGTTCTGTCATTCTCAACAAATTCTGCTGCTGTTCTCACAATTTCTATGGTTCTTATGATAATTAGTTGGACTGAGTGGAACCTGGCTAACATGCCTATGTCCAGGTTGCAGGGACCAGACGCTAACTTGGTGTTACTGTAAGAAGAGTAATTTCTGCCAGGGGTGCTATACATAGCATTGTGGCTGAGTTTGAGCACAGGATTCAGGTAGTACTTGTTCCCATTTTGTCTCTGATTGCTTACTTGCTGGGAGACTATCAATATATTGGTTAATTTTTCAAGTTTCTCACCCACTGATGGGCAATAACATTGGATGTTTTGCAAAGATTAAATTTAGATAAGAAATATTAAGTGTTTATCCTTGTCTTTGACACATAAAAAGCTTTCAATAGATGCTAATTTTCCATCTCCAGTATAACTAAGCACTATGTCCCAGTCCTCTGATAAAATGTCTCACCAGGGTGGTGATCCTTAGCAGAGGGTGGAGTGAGTGGATGTATTTTGAGGATTTTCCACAGGAGGTTTGGATATGCCTCCATTCTGACTTGAGTTTCATCATGCTAAATCATTGGCTGTGAGTCTCAGGTGATGGTTCAAGATTGAACTGGAATCTTAGAAAAAGGATGTCAATTTCACTTTAAAATTCAAATGTAGGTAAAGGTCTTCAGAAGAGCTCCTGTACAGCCACTTCAACCCTGAAGAAAAGTTACCCCCAGGGGGAGGAGATGGTGATGAAATTCACCTTCTGGAACAAACTACATGCTCAGGAAAATAGTATGTTTTTTATTCAGGGAAGAGTAGAATCATGTAAAAGCAAAAAACCACAGTCCTCTATTTTAGAACAGGGTCTAGATATAAATTCTCTGTTGGAATTTCAATAAGGAAAATATTCTTTTAATATTTGAGATAATTTGGACTAGAAATTAAGAATCTGAAGAGATAGAAATATTTAAGAAGTAAAGGTGGGAAAGGATGGGTGGGTTTAGATTGTATTTCTATTAATTTCAAAATAATATCTTTTTAGAGTGCTATGGTTAGATAGGTGTCCCCCAAAAGCTCATGTGTGAGACAATGCAAGGCGTAGAGGTGAAATGATTGGGTTATGAGAGTCTTAACCAAATCATAGTGCTAATCTCCTGATAGGGAGTAACTGAGTGGTGACTAAGGGCAGGTAGGGTGTGGCTGGAGGAGGTAGGTCATTGGGGGTGTGCCTTCGAGGTATATATTTTATGAGTAGAACTTGGTCTCTCTGCTTCCTGGTGCCATGTCCTGAGCTACTTTCCTCTGCCACACCCTTCTACCATGATGTTCTGCCTCACCTGAGGAATGCAATCAGTCATCTATAAACTGAGACCTCTGAAAATATGAGCATGAAATAAACTTTTCCTCCTCTAATTGTTCTTGTCGGGTCACAGCAGCAAAAAAGCTGACTAAAGCAGAGGAATTTTTAAAAACGAGATAGAAAACAGATAGTTTCTTATGGTTGGAAAGACTGTGATATAGCAGAAAGATCACAGATGTGATGGCCTGAGTTGCTGTATTGTCTTTGAATTACTTTTGCAGTCTTCTAATTTCTTCTCCACTAATAAATGAGATGATAACATCTCATACAAGCATACATCATGCATACATCATGGGACTGACGACCAATTGAGGTCAGTTGAGTATCTTTTCATTCATTAATTCATTCAATGTTGATAATAGTTATTTCTAGAGGATATAATTCCTTAGAAAAGATGACCAGCAAGAGATAAAACAGAGGGTAGAGGGTGGTGTCATGAGATAAATCGATTCAGAAAAGAGGTTTGTTTATCTAGGGTAGTCTGGGATGGCTTTATGGCAGACATGGAGAGCATCTGCTTCTGTGTTTGAAGGACAACTTACACAGGTGATCAGTAAGAACAGAAGATTTCAGGGAACTAGCACAAGCAAACACATAGGATCTGAAAAATGTCCAGGAGGTGAGGTGTGCTAGAAAGATTGAATGTAACCCTATCTAGGTAGAGTGCAGGGTGTTTTAATACAAAGAATGGAAGATAAAACCAGATGGACAAAGGTAAGGCCCTAAAGTGCTTAGAAGACAACCATGAAAGGTTCTGGAAAGATATGTGCAATGATAAGTGCTGAGAAGATATAAACCTTCCAATTTTTCCTACTTATCAATTTTTTGGGGGTGTATAACTTAGATTACCTAGGTTCATATCCTGTCGTCACCTGTTACTAGCCAGGGGAACATGAGCCAGTTATTTCTCCTCAGCAAGTATCAGTTTCCAGATCTGTAGGTGAAATAATAATTTATCTCTTGGAAAAATGAAATAAAACAATAAGTAAAACCATTTAATAGAGTGATCTGTAAAAGAATAGTTGCATTAACTAAATGGTACATATTGCAAATGCTACTTTAATTTTTTTTAATTTGTTCTAATTAGTTGTATATGATAGTAGAATGCATTTGATGCATTTTGATAAATCATACATAAATGGAGTATAATTTCTCATTTTTCTGATTGTATATATTGTAGGATCACATCGGTCATACAGTCATTAATGTACATGAGGTAATAATGTCTGTCTCACTCTACTATCCTTCCTACCCCCATACCTCTTTGCCTCCCTTCATTCCCCTCTACCTAATATAAAGTAACTCTATTCTTCCCAAGTCCCTCCCCAATTGTGAATTAGCATGTGCATATCAGAGAAACATTCAGCCTTTGGTTTTTGGGGATTGGCTTATGTTGTTTAGCATGATATTCTCCAACTCCATGAACAGACTCTTCACAGAAGAAATACCATTGATCAACAAATTTTTGAAAAAATGTCAACATCTCTAGCAATTAGAGAAATACAAATCAAGACTAAGATTCACTCCAATCAGAATGGCAATTATCAAGAATACAAGCAACAATAAATGTTGGGGAGGATGTGGGAGAAAAGGTACACTCATACATTGCAAAAGCTACTTTTGTTGTTACTATTTTCAGATTGTTTAATGGTAGCACTTTGCAACTTTGTATTTTCCTAGGATTTTCCTACTCAAGTAGCATCCCTTCTGACCTTTGGGAATGGTGGAAGCCCCCTAGTAGTTGTCATTATTATTTTTAAATCCTTAGAATCAGAAACAGTCTCTGGGTCCCAAGGATTTGGAAATACTTTATGAATATTTACTTCAGAGTTTGGAATAATCTGCACATTCCATCTTAAACATAGTCTTTCTATCTATGGGAAGAGTTTCTTAAAATTAGCTTACTTGATCTGGCAATTGAAAGGGTTCAGATTTTTCATTTTTTTACCAGGGGTTGAATCCAGGGGTGCTTAACATCCCCAGCCCTTTTTTGTTTTTTTTATTTTGAAACAGGGTCTCAAGTTGTTTGGGGCCTTATTAAGCTGCTGAGGCTGGCCTTGAATTTGTGATCCTCCTGCCTCAGCCTCCTTAGCTACTGGGATTACAGGCATGCACCATCACACCCAGCTTGGTTCATATTTCTATAATGTTTTTTATGAGACCAAGTCAATGACAGCTTTGTAGGTTTAACTCTTTTGTTTACCTTCATCCCCATCCTGGTATCAGCTGCTTAAAGCCATGCATATGGGGTTGGGTAAGAACAGTCTGTTGTGTAAGTGATTAGAGATGCTGTCCACCTCTTCATAGTTGTGTGATAATCTGGGTCATGTTTAAAATGGAAAGGTGATTGAGTGGAGGAGAGTCTTTGCATTGTTTATCTGGATGTATCTCTTGGAGACTTCCAAAAATTCTAAGGGGTCACCAATGCCTCTTTCTCATTTGAGAAATCTATGTAGCTTAATTAAACATAAGCATTAATGCTGAAAAATTAAATTAATGAGATTCCAGGATGTTTACTACTGCTAATTATTTAAGAATTATTCATATGTCAAAAAATTAAATGACAAATGATTTGTTATATCAAAAATCACAAGAAAGCTGGTTTATTTTATGGAAATCAGGTACACTTATTTAATTAAGTAGGTTACTTGTATAATCATTATATATATCTTTTAAATAGTGTATGTAACTTAATAAATATTTATAATGACTATATAATAAATGGGTATAATATATATGAGAGAACTGTTTAAAGAGAAAGCTGTAGGTATAGAGCTAAAATCACCTGAATAGCAATAACTCACTTAATTTTCACAACAGTCCTATAACATAGACAACTATTTCCTATTTTATGAATGAGAAAACTAAGTTTTAGGGAGGTAAGTACCTTATCCTCAGAATATAGAAAGTTAATGTTCTTTTTGTTACTCACTTGCCCAAAGTAGGGATACTATGGGAAAAGGACGAGACCGAGACACTACCTAAGAAAAAATTGGCATTGACTATGAATGTCATTAATGACCTAATGGAGTTCATTTCTCACTTTCCTAGGCAGTTAAAGTGGGGGTTAAGGATACAAACTCTGGGATTAGCCTGGCTGTGTTCAGATCTCAGCTTCATTACTTGCTTCATTATGTACTACTTGTCAAATTATGTAGATATTACAGCTGGTTTTCTATTCTGTAAAATGGGAACAGTTACAGCATCTCTACTCTGGAGAATGCTGAATTAATTTAGGTGACATAACACAGGGCCTGGTAAAGGCTCAATAATCTATGATGTCAGGACTATCACTATTGTAATTACCGTTATTTCAAGTGAAAGTTGCCTCCTTACCTGAGGCCCGAGTGGAGCGAATGCTAACATAGAAATACAAGCAGCCATCCTTCAGAATGCAATAGTGCTGAACCCACATGTCTGCGCGTCTATCCAGCTGATGCAGGAGACCCAGACACTCTGGGTTTTTAATGGCCAAGGGTGGAAGACTGCTATTGTGCAGAGTAACATCTTCCCAGACATGGTTCTGCAGTGTAGCACAAAGAAATCATATGAGTGGTCATTCTGCTTTTGACCTTTGGCAAGGCCATTGACTCCCAGAGCCAGTACCAATCATCAACAAGTGTCTTTGATTTTAGGGAGGCCACTGCCCCAAATGGTTGTATTGTTAAGATAATCTCAATATTTGAGCACCTAGTCCAAAATCCTAAAGCCCAAAATTATCCATTGACCATAGAGAACTCTCCTTTTTCAAGGCCAGAGACATCACTTCTCTTTGACGTCTATTGTATTCTGAGGAAATCAAAAGAATATCAGGCAAAGAGCAGGAGGCTGTGGATAGAAAGGAAATGAAAATAAGCACCCCTGCAAAGATATTTTTTTAATGCCTCTGCCTGTAATTGCTAGACCTGATCTATTTTACTCACCGCTGGAATTGTCCTTGTACATCTGTTCCTGGTGTGTCCACAGTGACTAAAAACAGCCCCTGGATGATGCTTTTCTTTATCTGTAACTTCCATTTGTGCAAAGGAACAAGTTAAGTGCCCCAGGCCAGCTCAGGCTTTAGGCTCTTAAGGTCAGTGATGTAATAGGCTGATGAAAAACTGGAATCCTCTACCCTGGAGGGCAGCCCTCAGTCCACAGGCCTGAGACAGGCTCTTTCTGAGAACTCTGACTGAGGCTGGGGACACTGTGCTTTATCTCTTTATCAGAACCCTTGCTTATGCTTGCCAGTTTCTCTTCTCGTTTGAGTTATTTTTGCCCTTTAGTTTTAACAAGGCAGTGTAAAAGATTTCAGGATGCAGAGCTTGCTGTATTCTTTGCTGTGAAGTGGCAGCCTGCTGGGAATTTGGGTGTTCAGTTTTTCACTTTGCTGCAGACACTCTGAGTGCATTAGCAGAATAGATACCTCTTAAAAATATCGAGACTCATTAGGATGATGCATTGGAGAGAAGGATGAGTGCATCGAGTGTTGTGTTCCAGGCAAAATGAAACACATGTCCTGCTGTTTGTCATATGATGATGTTTGTGATTGTTCTGAAAGGACAGTCATGAGGCAAGGTACATTCATACTCAATCTGAATTTTCCCAAATGCACAAGAACCAAAATACATAAAGAAGATAATTGATGCTAAATGCCTTTTGCCTGTATGCCATTTGGTGAGGGAATAGGCATATTTAAAGAAAATCTATAACCTCGTTAGAAATCATATCCACAGCATAAAAAAGAAACAATTGGGTATTAAAGCAATGTTTTTCCTCAACAGGTTGTATGTAGCACAAGCTCAGAATGAGAACTATTGAATGCCTTAGGGGCTGAAGTGATGACTCACCTGCTGTTGTTATGAAGTTATCTATCACTTTATGGTAAAATCTAAATAAAAACTACATTGCTACAAAGTTGGGAATCATGAATGGAAATGAATATGGAAAGTTGGCCTGATATGTCTATAGAACAACAATAGGAAGATAAAGGGCTGTATATCTAAATATAATGATAATAACCTGCTCAGCCAACAGTGCCATCACGAGATACCACTGAGATCTTATACTTTGGGGATGTAAAGAAAACAGCAGCGTTGGTTTATCATCATGGGGAACTACTGGACTGCTCTTTGTGAAACAGAAATTCCATCCCAGTTTGTGACTCCCTATTGAGTCTTACTGGGAAGGATGTCATACAAACCCCTGAAAATAAAAAAGAACAGCAGGAATGCAAGCTCCCCCACAGGATCTGAGCAGAAAACCCTGTTGACTTAACATCCTCTTTCTGAGCTTTTAGAACAGATCTAAGAAGTCCCTGGGTGGACTGCATGACATTTAACTTGTTCCTTTTCCCCTCTGAGAAGAAAAACAAAATGAAGGCAGAAATAAATAGCAAGGAAACCTTACCTGCCGAATAGGATGGGCTGCTTTTTCCATTGCCTCCAGCCACCTGCAAGACAGTAAAATGAAAGGAGCTATCCTTGGGGACTGGAAAAGTGTCATTTAGAAAGGCTTGTTCTTACCAAATCCCCCATTCATAGAGAACAGTCCTGGGGCAAGGATGTATTTTATTGCACTAAGTTCTTGGGTGGAGGGCAACTTATTCTTGCAAAATTAGGTTTACAGTGTGACAAAATTCCACTCCCACCAGCCATATTAAAAATAAATTATTCCTATCTCTCTCCTTTACTATAATTAGTATCTGAGAGAAAATTCATTCATTTTTTATTTTACTAAGGTATGAAATTTATTAACACCAGCAGAACTGATAACAATTGGTATATTAATGGTAAGGCACTGTCTGTTAATATATGGAAAGATTGGTAAATGCACTGTCCTGAGTCCTTCCCCAAGTGTTCCTTGGACATAGTGGCTATCTTTAGTATACCATTAGTATCCCTTCTTGAAGGCTGAATTTTCTTAGTCTTGCCTCCATAGCCAAAAACAATTAGAAATCATACCCACTGCACAAAAATGAAATAATCAGGCATTAAAAGAATTTTTCCCCTTAACATGTTGCGTATAGCACAAGCTCAGAAAGTGAGCTATTGGATGTCATTGATAATAAGCTCTGCTAATCCACTACCTTTCTTGCATTTCCTCACTCTCCTTCATTCTATCCATCCCTCACTCCAGTATTTTCATTGCAGTTTACAGTTGACTTACTGAATTGCTCAGTGAACTCCATTCCCTCAGAAAGGCAGACTGAGTAACAATCATGGTGGCTGAATGGTCATTGCTTACAGGCCACTTTCTGAGAAATTCATGCACACTTCTCCCTTTGGGTATTGTGCTCACAAAATGTCAACTACATTCATCCTCCTCAAAACTATTAATTAATTAGTTAATTAATCAAGCCCATCTCAGTGGTATATTAAGCTGCAATCCTTCCACATTATTTTTATACCCAAGACTATCAATCTAATTAGCTTAAAATACATCTATCTGGCAACTTTTGGGGATACTAGGTATGAATTCTAGCAGTATTGAATTTTTTTTCAGAAAATACAAAAATCTAAAACAATTGAATTAGCAGAATTAGCAGAAAGTATTTATTTTCTTTAGAACTTCTCCTAGCAAAACACCTGAAGGCATATTGAAGAAGTAATTTTCTCTTACCTTAGGGGGAAAACAACCAATTTGTTGACTCATGCTACAAATTTGTCCTTCCCTTTCCTACTTCAACTGCCATGAATCTCTAAGGCTGTCATTGAAGAAGCATTTTTCCATTCAAAGAGAAAATGGTAAGGTAAAAGATTAATGAATTACCTTTTCATTTCTTGGTTTGAGGTTGCACAGAGGCAAAGGCTTCTACTTCCAGATTGAGGGACACAGTTAAATATCAATGGTTTTCCCGAGCTGCTATCAATACCAATGTCTGCACCTTCTAACTTTATTACCTCTAGAGGAGGCCACTTTCCTTCATCCTGTAATTGATAAGGAAGATGTTCAGTACTGGTGCTGAAACTACACAGACAAGGGAGAAAATGAGAGAGGAAACGAGGACTTAAATGATTGTTTTAAATTGATTGTTTTTTGGTTCTGCCATTAAAATAAAAACAAAAAGAGTCTTTGTAGGTGGCACATCTTCCTTGATATGCTTCATGGAACTCCAAATTTTCCACCTGTGATATTTTTCACATCATTTTTGAACAACCTTTATTAATATGTATTTCATTTATGACAACATGGGAAAGTATCAATAATTATTAATGTCCATTCTTTTCCATCAGCAATAAAAAACACAAAATAATTAATATCACAAAATATACCTGGTGGTAGTGACATAACATCTCAACTTAGTACTTGCAGTTATTATGTATTTTATGCTTATTGTGTATTGGGCCCTCTCCTAAATTCTTTACATCTATTAATTGATTTATCCTCATGAATACAAATGAGGAAGTTACTCTCATCAGATTTATTTTACTCATCAGGGAAACTGAATAACATTTTCCTTTTTTTTTTTTTTTTTGGTGTTGGGGATTGAACCCAGGCACTTTACCACCTTTATCACTGAACTACATCTCCAGCCCCTTTTGTATTTTTTGAGACAGAATTGTTTAAGTTGTTTTGGGATTTACTAAATTGCTGAGACTGACCTTGAACTTTCAATCCTCCTGTCTCAGTCTCCTGAGTCACTGGGATTACAGGCAAGAACATTTTTCTTTAAAGGACAATACTTTAACATACCATAATATTCATGTAAAATGAAAATCATCTTGTAGGCAAGTATTTTCTTATTTATATTTATTTTACTGCTCAAAATATCCTGTCCATTTTGCATATTTGTTCTAAAAATATCTACCTTTGGATATAATTTACATACCATGAAGCCACTCATTCTACAAGTATAATTCAATGGTTTTAATTAAATTTATAGTTAGGAAATTAGCATCATAATTCAATTTTAGAACTCTTCCATTAACCCTAAAATTTCCTCTAAGAATATTTGCAGTAAATTGCAACAATCTCATTCTTATCAAAAACAACCAAAGACACATATATAAGCACATTCTCTGTGCTTATATATTTGCAATTTCTGACATTTAATACAAGTGGAATTACAAAATATGTGATCTTTTGTGACTGTTGCTTTCATTTAGTGTAATGTTTTCATGTTTCTTCTATGTCGTAGCACTTATCAATACTTTATTTCCTTTTATTGCTGAATTATATTCTATTGCATGGATATGCCACATTTCATTTATTCATGCACAATTTGATGACCTTTTTTCAGTTTTGTGCTATTTTGAATAACATTGCTATGAATATTTGTGTACATATCTTGGACATATGCTTTCATTTCTCTTTCATAAGTAACTAAGAGTGAAAGTTCTGGGTCAAATGGTAAGTTTATTTTCAACTTTATAAAAAATGGCCAAATTATACTCCCAACTGACTGTACTATTCTATATTTCCACCACCACGAAATGTTTCTTTTTTAGTGTAATATTTTTCAAATATTCTATGAGAAAAAAACTTGGGCTGAGACTGTGGTGTGTGTGTCTCAGTACCACACATGAATACATAAAAATAAATAAAGGTCCATCAACAACTAAAAACATTTAAAAAAAACTTTCT
Source organism: Glaucomys volans (assembly GCA_020662805.1). Taxonomy (NCBI): domain Eukaryota; kingdom Metazoa; phylum Chordata; class Mammalia; order Rodentia; family Sciuridae; genus Glaucomys; species Glaucomys volans. The sequence continues at coordinate 116,271 of JAJEJO010000127.1, read as the reverse complement.
GAGAAATCAAGTAATAAATGAAAAGGGACAACAGGAAGCGAAACCACTCTGTATTGTATGTAGAGTTGGACACCTAATGAGTTCTTTTTGAATAACAAGTGTGTGCCTTTTGAGTCTATCTTGGATTACTTTTATTAGATTGTCACATAGTGTGTTTCTACAGATGTGTGTATTGCTAAATGATCTGTCTCTACCTTAGAGGTTATTAACTAATTTTAGGTAGTAAACTCCTTTGTGATTCTGATGAAAACTATGGATCCTTTACCCCCCAAATTTACATGTGGATGTATGCATATATATAGATACATGTTTAAAAAATGTCTTGCAACTCACAGGTAGATGGACAGAAAGATATTTTTCAACTAAAAGTAATAATCTCTACTTGCATGGCATTTTCAGGGACTCTGTCTTTTTTAATCTTCACAACTACTTTCTGAAGTAGGAAGCTAATATAATTCCCACTTTTGAGAGGAAGAAACTGAGATTAGATGATATGTGGTAGGACTCCACAAACAGAAACAGAAAGCTTAAGCCCTGGTATAATAATAACTGTCTTCCAATATGACATCTATCAAATTTCTGACTTCTTGAGTCACTGGAATTGGGAGATTGCTGGCTCTGGGGTCAGCAGTTGATGGCTGTGGTATTCAATATTGAGGTGTCAGAGTACCTCATTCTACCTCTAGCTTTCCTAGAAGAGTCTAAAATTTTTATCTGCTTTGGTAAATATCAGAAAGGTGGCATATCTTACAATAATAATAGCATGTGACCAGAGATGTGATATTAGGAACTAGAATAATATATATTTTTTAAACTTTTTTTTTAGTTGTAGATGGACACAATACCTTTATTTTGTTTATTTATTTTTATATGGTGCTGAGGATCGAACCCAGTGCCTCACACATGCTAGGCGAGTGCTCTACCACTGAGCCACACAACCCCAGGCCCTAGAAGAATATATTTTTCACTTGCCTTAAAGAGGATAAAGACCACATGCCAATACAGAGAGACTAATTTTTTTTTTATATCTTTTTCCCAGGAACAACTTAAATGACAAAAATATATATATAAATGAAGCCTGGAGGTTTTATTCTGTTAGTAAGAGATTGGTAGGTTCATTTGCTAGGAGCAAATACTCACTGGGTCTGCTTGTGGACCCAGTGTACAGATAAGACATACAGTATGCTGGTCTCAGAGTCAGTACTGTTTGTCGCTCTCGGACTGCCAGTGCCCTCTCACACCCTTTGCTGTAGAATTCACAGGAGTTCACCTATACAGCTCATGACACAGCCAAGAATAGTACCTCAAACTGCGAACAGAAACAGAGACTGTTTCCACTTTGCTCAAGTTTCATCTGTTTTAGAAAATGGATTACGAGTGGGCTGTATTTAAAAATGAGGGCTACTATCTCTTCCATGTTCTTCATCATGGCCCAGATTCCATTTTTACTAATGTCAGCTGCTGCCTCATTGTCCCTGTTTATGAAGCTGCCTTGGCCCGTGGAGCAGCTGCATTAAAACCTTGGTCACAGAGCCTGCCTAGCAGGGGTCCGTGCTCCTGCAGCTGCGCTGACTCATCCTACTTTTTTTCTCTGTTTCACCATCCCAGGCACCTTTAAACTGCACTCTTGTGGAGATGCAGAGGTTAAAAAAAGATTTTCCATTTAGCCTAATCCTTATGCTGCCTGGATGATGGTGCCACATTCTCCAATCAGATGTTTTGTAGAGATAAAGGACCATTAGAATCCCTCATGTACTTCACTGTCATGCCCCTGGGACTTTTAACTCCCCCCTTAAGCAAAATTCTATCCTTCCGTTTGGCAATGAATATTAAACTGGTTCTATTTGATCCCCTCCCTACAGCTCTGCCAAGAGTCCCTCTTCTGTCAGTGCTAGAACAATGGAGATTTCTTTAAGACTCTGGTTTCCCCACAATTTCACATTTTCCTTTCCAAGGCATAGAGATTCTTTAAGTCCAAATTTCTATCCCTGAGCCAAGTCATAGAAGCAGCTGCTTCATGCATGCAGGATTGATTAAAATGGCAGGGATTCTGGAGGGAATTATCAAGGAATTGTTACGTGATGTCCAGAAGCTATAGACTGAGAATAAGGGAATTTGGACTGTTCATGCCAGATGGCACTGGGTGATGTTGACATTGTCTATCATGAAGAGAATACTTCCACAGAAATATTCCCAAAGGTCAGGATGCTCAGAAAAGGGAAACAGTAATAATGCAATAATAAGCAATAATAATGACAAAAACTCAACCCAGAGTGAATCCACTTCAAAACTAAAATACTTCTTCAGAGAAAAATACAGACAAGGTCATTTGTATCTTTCTGAAATTTGGTTCTGCTAAAATAAAATTATCTACACATAGTTTTTAATCATTTGCATTGGTCAAAATTTTTGTTTAAATATGCTAGAAATTTTTTGTTGATGCCAGACTGCCTAGTCTAAGAGAAGGGAAAGTGCAGGGACAATGTACCAATATGTTTCATTTTATCCAGAGACACAGTCATGAAAATCCACGAAGTAAGGAGGTGGGAAAGCATCCTTAGCTATGGGAAAGATCTAATTCTCAGTGGGGGAAACAGAGCCAAGATAAATTTAGAGGAAAGAAAAAGCATGTCCTAAAGGATAACATCACATGAAAGTGTACATGAAATACACGGCTAGGGAGCTCTATTTAAAGCTGGAAGGTTGAAGCAAAATTGAGGAATTCATGCCCCTCAGAGCCTTATTAATGATGCCCAGAGCCCTTTATCTCTAGATGGCAGTTTAGAGTCATCCCCTCCTTGTTGGTGACTGAAACCATCACTCCTAGACAGCTATGAGATGATGGCCTCTATCAGTGTCACAGCTGATAGGATCAAGAGAGCAGCAAAACAGTATAGGAAGAAAGAAAGAGACACGCAAGAGTGCTTTCACTTTTGCTGTCTTGTCCTGTAAATAAATAAGTCTTGACTCTCAATGGACTGGAGGCCCTCTTTATACCACTCAAGATTATTTATGTATGCAGACATAATTTATGTATGTGTTTATTTGTTTGTTTATTTGTTTACTTATTTATGTTTTCAGCCCCCACCCCCTCCAGGTTTCAGGAAAGGATGGAAAAGAATAGCAAACTGAAAATAAAAGAAATATGCAAATAAGATCGTTGTTCCTGGACAATACTGGGTTCCCTGTCAAAGATTTACAGATTTGACATTTCTCTTTTATTTCCATCAAAGAACTGAGATGAATACAATTCCAAATGCTCCCAAATTTGCAGCAATTCTGCAACATCAGAAGACAAATACATACATCAGATACTTCATCCTTAAGTATGGTTATGACTCTTTCCCTGCTTTTATAAATATGCCTGACTGCATATGTGACATCATCAGAGGTAACTGGCTGCAAACTCAGAATTTTGTGCTTTCCTCTTCAGTTTTCCTGGAGCGGGGAATCATTTTTTAGGAGTGATAAATACATGCTGGCTGCACCATGTTGTTTCCTGGCACCAAGCAGACTCCAGGCTCCAGGAAACACTGGCAGCCCTTGCGACTGAACGAGTTCCTCTGCACTGGACCAATGATAATGCTGTGCCTGGACAAACAGGCTTCCGCTAGAAAGTTAGCCAAGGGGAGGGGTGCCAGTGTAGTGGAGTCTGGGCTGCCAGGGTTCTACAGCTTTGAAGAGACATTCCTGGCCTCAATCACATGGCTTATTTGTCACCATTTTTCTTGGCTCCTACATCCCTTAGAGTATGACAATTATTACCCACTATTTGTCCCAACAGAAAGACTGTGAAGGGTGAAACTGAGTTTCAAGGTCAACTGAAAAAGGCATCTTGAACTCAATTAAATACTTGTCCTGAGAGGTTGCCTGCTTAACTCAGTGAATGGTGTAGTTTTCCTTATCCTGGGAGGGTATATTCCAAGACCCAGTGGATGCCTCAAACAGACCACACAAACAAGCATGCACACACACACTTTTTCTATATGCCCTTTAGCACTGCCACATTGTACTAGAGTTAATTTGTTCTTCCATGTTTTGTATCTCAATACCTCCTTTGCATCACTATTTTTACACTTGAGAACATTATTAACCAAAATAATAATTAACACAAGTTCTGTAATACAATGACAGGGGATCTGATGATCAAGATGGCTACTAAGTGATTAACAGGTGGTAGCACGGATAGTGTTGATATGCTGGACAAAGGGATGATTCACATCCTGAGTGAGATGAAACTGGACAGTGTGAGATTTTATCATGTTAATCAGAATGGCATGCAATTGTAAATTTATGAATTGTTTATTTCTGGAATTTTCCACTTGATATTTTTGGAGCACATATGACAATGAATAACTTAAACCCTGAAGAGTAAAATGTGAATAAGTGGAGACTGTTGTATTATTCATTTGTAGATGGATTCTAAAGCCAGATAATGTGAGGTATACCATGTACTAGGTCATTTATGTGACCTTAGGCAAATGACTTGATCTCTCTGAGCCTCAGTTTTCTTATCTGTAAAATGGGATTGCATTAAGTGTTCAGAATATTGTATGTCACTTCATAAGTGATCTATAAATGTTAGCTTCCATTATTACAGAGAAATTTGATAAAATAAGTGAGTGATAATCTAAAGAAGCAATTAACCAAGGAACATTAATATGGATAATACGGCAACTTTATTTAAAGTAAGCTTCTATATATACATTTTTTCCCCTAAGAATTATAGACCTCATGAACAAGCTTAATCTCTGTGAATTTCAGTATCTTCATTTGGAAACTAGGGCTGAGAGCATCTTTCTTTGTGAGGATGAGATACCATGTATGTAAGGTGTTTGGCATATAGATATTTAGTGAAGATTGTTTCTTTCCCACATTTGGTGTTCCCTTTCAGTTTACATGTACATTTACCTTCCCCTGAGATCACATCCTGAGGATTTGTTTTGGGGATATTTGCTAAACCCTGCCTGACCATGCCTGCATTAACAACCAGGGCTTTAACGGATCTATTTACTAACTCCGCCCCACCTCCCTTCCACCAACAGAGTGCATCTGCTTCCTCTGCCACATATTGTGCCAGGCTCTCCAGTTCTCCCTGACCTTCGACTGACTCCTGGGTAAGACCTCTCTCACTGTCTCACTTTTTTTTCCCCCCAGTGCTGGTGCTGGAACCCAGGGCCTCCCAGATGTTAGGTAAAAACTGTATCACTGAGCTAACCCCCCCCACCACCACCCTAGGCCTCTCTCATTTTTGATAATTTTTCAGCTTTCTTTCCTGATCAGGTTGTTAGATTCCTGGATTTTTTTCACCCAAATCTGACATGATCATTATTATTTGTGTTCCTAGTGTAGCCCATTCTGCCATCTACTAAGAAAGAAGTGACCTGGTTCTCCTGAGAGGGAGTGTTCTGGCTCTCAGTGGATTCAGATGATCATCTATACACATGATAACTTGCGCAGCACTTTTGAGCAGAAGAAAAGTGATTCTCTTTCCCTATTCTATTTCAGATCCTCCTTTTTCCCTTCTTCTTTTTTGACTTGGGGTAATAACCTGGAAAAAAAAATTGTTTCCCTTTGAAATATCCCCATCACTCTTCTATTTGGTTCCTATGGATGGCATTTTTGCACAAGGCCTTGGCATCTCATGCCTATAGCTCAGTTTAACCAGACGCAACTGCTAGATCCCCCGAATCTCTGAGTATTGGGGCAGGGTTGATCATTAAATAGGTCCTGCCACCTGAAATGCAGGACTCCAGGTACAGGAGCCTACCAGTCAAATCTGAGGACCAAGCTTCTTTCTCCATAGTCCTGACAATTTAATCTGAACAGCCTGAGAGTGTCCACCCAAGATCTGCTTCTACTATACTGCTCATGAGGCCAGTTGCCAATTTGTTGCCTCTCAGCTTCAAATTCAGTCTTTGTTGTCTGATTTGTGAAAACGGATTTGGATCTTTTAAATACTTTTTCCTTTACCAGCTGGCATGACGTTAAACTGTCAGCACAGAGCACTAGAGAGACAGTGCAGGATGAATGGGGTCCTCTTTCTGATTCTAGTGGATGGTTTAAATGCTGCATTTCTTCCCTAAGTGCTTGCAGGATGCAGTTTCTCCTAGCTTTTCTCTAACTCTCAATTTGGGCAGCAATGATGTACTGGGGAGCCCTGAACAGTGCGGTCTTGGTCTCTAGCTCAGGTTTCTGCTCCACATTCTCTCTTCTTTGCCTTTTAGAGCTAGAAATTTAGGAACGTTCTCCCCAACCCCCAACCTAAGATGTATTCAAAAGTATACTAAGTTTTTAAAGAGGGAGGCTGCTCCCCTTCCAGTTCCAACAGCATGCATAGTGGCCTCCAGTGCCCTCTAATGTATCTGACTCCCTCTGTGTGCCTAACCACCACCCTTGGCTCACCTAAGCCCTGAATGTGTTTCTGTGGCTATCTCCATCCAGACACCATGCTCATGCTCATAGCAGCACCCTGACACTTGGTATTCCTGACTCACTGTATACCTGCCTGGCAGCCTTGGCTCACCTGAGCCCCAACAGATTGATTGTCCCGATTTTCCCAGAGACTGTGGACTAGTCCTGGTTGGGCAGCCCAACAAAACTCTCTGTTATCTAGTAAGCTAAAACTGAACTTCTCCAACCATATTACACCCACTTCCAAATTGGCCCTTTCTTGGGTTCTCTTTTCCTGCTGTAAGATACATTTTAGAGTTCTCTTTTTACATGTTTAATTATTCTCTCCATTGGTTAATAGTTCTTTGTATTAAATTTCCTCTGTTTAAGTTATTTTGTGTGTTGGCTAATTTTCCCTGTTCACTTGACACTCAGGTGTTGGGACAAACACCATCCTGGAGGTTGCTTTGAAAGCATTTTTAAGACATGATTAACATTTAAAGCAGTAGACTTTGACAAAACAGATTAGCCTCCAGAGTTTGATGGGTCTTAACCATTCAGCTGAAATTCTTAAGAGAGAAAGACTGAGGTGTTCTGGAAGAAGAAATATACCTGCAAATTGCCTCTAATATCAATGCTTCCCTAAGTCTTCAGCCTGCCCACCTGGCAGAATTCAGCCTTGTGGGCTTGTCCCATAATTGCATGAGCCAATCGCTTAAAATCTCTATGACACTCTCTTTCTTTTTGTCTCTCTATCCCTCCGCCATCCCACACCTTTGTTTTGTTTTCTGAAAAACACTGACAAAATTATACTGCTATATTAACAGTACAATTGTTATGTATAACAATTATATTGTTATTCTCCTTCTTCTTCTTTTCCTGCTCCTCCTCCTCCTCTTCTTCATTTTTCCCTTTCTTTTATTGGTGCTGGAGTATTGAATCCTAGGCCTCATGAGTATTAAACAATTACTGTGCTACTAAGCTATAACCCAGCCCCCCTGTATTGTTTTTATTTCCTGAATGAACCCAGACTGATACTTATGACACATTGAAAATACACAACTGAAGCTCTCTAGTTGATTCCCATGCCTCTTTACAATCTGGTTCCACCATACCTATCAAGTTCTTTAATCATCATCTGTCCTGGATTGCACCACACTCATTCCTTCCCTGCCTCGGCTCAAGTTCCCCTCATCATGTCATTCATGCTTTCATTACTTCTCCTTCATGGACATCCTAACTATCCTTCAAGGTCCAGCTCAAATTCCTCTTCCCTCCTGAATTCTTCTTTGCTTCTTATAGCTATCACCAGTTTCTCTGTTCCCACAGAGGTTGCCCATGCCACAAACTTCAGTACCCTGTGTGCAACATTTTAAAGATTGAGCTATTACTGTGCACCAGACACTGTGCTCTTCACTTTTTTAAACTCCACTTTTGAGTGGGACTCATAAGTGATGATGCTGATGCTAATTTGTTTCCTGTCAATTACTTTCCAGGCATTTTTGTTATCTTACTTAATTTTTAAGATTTTTAAAGGATAAATTACTTCTCATACTTTAAGAACTGAGGCATAGAGTTTCTTGTCCATGTGCATGCAGTAAAACTGTCTTTGGGAAAGCAGGATTTCAACTCACGGTGTCCAGTGTCCAAGAATCTTTTCTGCTAGATCATGGGTAACAGTTACAGAAATGTTTGTGAGGGGAAGCTTTGTTGGGAGGGACTAATTAAGGAGTGAATTTAAATTTGTTAATTTAATTTATTTTGGGGGGTTACCAGGGATTGAACTCAGGGGCACTTAACCACTGAGCCACACCCCCAGCCCTATTTTGTATTTTCTTTACAGACAGGGTCTCACTAAGTTGCCTGGCCTCTCGCTGCTGCTGAGGCTGGCTTTGAACTCTCCATCCTCCCACCTCAGCCTCCAAGTCTCTGGGATTACAGGTGCACACCACTGTGCCTAGCTAATTTTATTTTTAATTAAAAATTGTAGTAAAATATACACTACATGAAATTTACCATCTTAAACATTTTAAAGTGCAGCCATCACCATGGCTACAGAACTTAACTTTCTTCATCTTCCCAAACTGGAACTCTGTATTCATCAATAACAACTCCCCACCCCTTGCCACCTGTCCCTAGTCCCTGGAAATCACCATTCTACTTCCTGTCTCTATGAATTTGACTAATTAGGCACCTCACATAAGTGGAATTATACCATATTTTCATTTTTGTGGTTAGTTCATTTCATTCAGCATAATGACTTCAAGATTCGTCCATATTGTAGAATTTGTTGGAATTTTCTTCCTTTTTAAGATTAAATAATATGCCACCATATGTATATGCCATCTTTTGTTACTCATCCAACTGTGAATGGATACTTAGGTTGTGTCCATCTTTTGATGATTGTGAATAATGCTGCTATGAACATGGGTGTACAAACAACTGCCCATGTCACTGCTTTCATTTTCCTTGGGGCACATACCCAGAAGTGGAATTTCTGGATCATATGGTTACGTATTAAAGTTTTTGAAGAACTGCCATATTTTATTTCATAGTGATTGCACCATTTTACAGTCTGACCAGCAGTACACAAGGGCATAATTTTTCTTCACCTTTGCCAACACTTGTTATTTTTTTGATAATAGCTATTCTAATGAGTATGGAGTGATATCTCATTGTGGTCTTGATTTGTATTTCCCTGATGATTAGTGGCATTATGCATCTTTTCATGTGCTTATGGACAATTTGCACATCTTTGGAGAAATTTCTACTCAACTCCTTTGCCATATTTTTAATAAGGTTGCTTTTTAATTAATGAAATTTTAATAGACAAATAAAACTCATGTATTTGTCATGTACAAGAAGATGTTTTAAAATATATATTCATTGAGAAATGGCTAAATCAATCTAAGTAACAGATGTGTTACCTCACATACTTTTCACTTTTCATGGAGACAACACTGAAAAATCTACTCTCAGTTATTTTTATCATTTAATCATCTCTTCTGGGAGATTCTTCATCAAATACTATATGTATAAATCTGTGCACTCCCCTAACAGTCACTATATAATTAAAGGGTTTCTTCTTCCTCTGAGAAATCAATTGAGATTAGCAAATTGGGAATATGGTTTATTGTTCTTAAGTAAGATACCATAAGATCAGGGTATCTCTTTTTAGAAGACAGACATAGGCATAAAAACAAGGGAAGAGAAAAACAACATATGCTAAATTGTGGGAAATCTCTTTGTGTATATGAAAATTGTAGTCTTCTGAATTAGTCTTTCTAGTGAATAACAGAATTCTTCCTACTGAACCTGCCTCAGCTGAGAGAGCCCATCCTGTGATTCACTGTGAAAACCTAGAGAGGTAATAAAAAAGATCAGAACCCTTCTCTGCCTTTGCCTTAGTTACTTTGTCATGGCTCAGAATTAACTGGGAATTTCCAGCAAACTCCTTTTTTGTTTAATCTCAAGAAATCTTCTGAATGGTTCAGATATTAGAAAAAAAGGAAATTTTACAGGCATGGTGATAAAAATAGTGTACGTGATTTCTGAACACTGTTTAGCTTTGTCTCAAGTGAAGATTAAAATGGCAGCAGAATAACTCTTTGTTCCTGATTGTTCTTCATACATTGAAGTTTGTCTTAATATTCCTTGTTAATTTTGGCTAGGTTTTAAAGCAATCTGCTATGAAGGTCACATTACTCTGCATTCTACAAATGAGGAAATGGAGGCAAGTGAAGTTAAATAATTTTTGACTAAGGAGTACAGTAAATAGGAGGTAAAGCAGGATATGAATAGAAATTTACCTAACCACAAATTGGACTACCTTCATGAAATGAGATTTATTTCATAAGGGCCAATGTGTGAAATACCACACTCTCATTAACCCTGGAGGTCAAGGAAGTCATTATCTCCAACTTACAGTGAAGGATAAAACCACAGAGAACATTCTTGAATTAACCAGGACCACTAACATAGCCAGAAGCAGGGTATGCTTCTTAATCTCTTGTGAGCTGCTATTTCATCTGGGTTTTATGGACTCATGTAGATACAAGCACCATCAGAGCAGGATTATGTGTTTTTCCCCAGATAGTAAGACAGTGCTGAATCCCAAGGAAATGCTCTTTTAAAAAACCATTGATCAAGGTGGACAACAGTTAAGGAATCCATAATTCTAATATCCAGCATGAATATTTCTTATGGTGTCTTGCTGTGTTTCTTAGCAATAGTTTCTGCTAGATTCTATAGAAATGAGTCCCCTTAATTATTTTTTTTCCAGCAGTTTCTCTCTTTCTCTGGAATTGGGTGAAGAGCACTTGTCTTGTGGCTTTGTCCTTCTTTCAACCTCAAGACCCTCAAGACTAAGATAGAAACCTAGCCTCTTGGGACATGTTTATTCAGAACAGATGTACTAAGCCAAAAAGAGGCCTGAGTTTAGACTGAGTGAAGATGCAGAAAGGCATTCTAATAACTGACTATACCAAGGCCTTAAGATGTCATATAGGTTTATTATTCTGTAGCACATTTGCACAGAAGCAGAATTGACTAGGTATTAATTTTCCCTTCAGCGGAAAAATACTTTTAACCTTAAAACTAAGTGATATTTTCTCATAAAATATTTTTAACTCTATGAGCTCTACTTTTATTCTTTCACAAAATTAAAAAAAAATGGATTTTACTCCAGTTCTATAGCTGAGAGACAATATTCCATAGAATGGTAGACTGTGATTTATTGAGAATATTGAGCATAAGAGCAATAAGAATGGCTACCTTTAATTTTCTGCCTATTTTGTTCCAAGGATTCTGCTAGATGCATTAGATGTTTGTACATATAGTCCCAACAATAACTTTTTATGATCTGTAGCATCACCTTTCATGCCAAGTTGAATTATGCAAATTTGGAATAGCATTGTTTAAGCATCAGGCACAAAATCAGAAGTAAGCTGAATACCCCCAAATTAAATTTAAAAATTAATGAGAATTTTGAAGCATATGGTCCAAGAAAACTTAGTTCACTATATTGGCACATATATCACTCCTTTATCTGGTAATGAAAATACCTGTCATTTTTTGTCAAGATTAATCTTGAAGCCCATTAGCACTTGGGAATGCATTCCTTGCCAAATCTGCAATTGTCTCAAATTGTGATTCCAGAAAATATAGGGCAGTATATTCCTTCTACATAGTGAATAATCAATAAATAATCATTTGGTGGATTTGGACAGGACTGGACAAGATAAAGGGAAGTGTGGTTAGGGATAAGCTGGTTAGTTCTGTACCTTTAGAATGTGAGTCTGTCCACTTTCCTTTCATTCCTTCCTAGCTCATGGCTAAGGTTTGTGTTTCCAGTTGAGGCTGTGTGATAATTTGTGGTGTCCAGCTGAGTACCACTTAGATGCTTTAATTTTTATTTATTTATTTAGGTTCTAATTAGTTATACAAGGCAGTAGAATGCATTTTAGATGCTTTAATTTTATCTTCTCAATTTTACTCTGGGATTCACTCCCTCACTCTCCCTTCCTTTCTATCTTTCTTTCTTCCTTTTCTTTCCCTCTTTTCAAAAAATACCATGGGCATGAGGGCTTTTTGTACATAAGCCTATATTTTCAAATAATGGTAAGCCACAGGAATTTGGAAAAAAATACAGTCATCCCTCCATTTCTATGAAGGATTGGCTTCAAGATCCCTTGGGGATACCAAAATCTGAACATGGTGCATTCTATGCGTGTAACCTATGCATGCACACCCTTCCATATACTTTGAATATCTAGATTGTTTAAAATAACTAATGCAATATAAATTGTATATAAATAGTTGTACTGTAATTTTTAGGGAATAATTAAAAGAAAAAAAATGCCTCTAAATATTCAGTACAGAAAACATTTTTTTCCCAAACATTTTCGATCTTTATTTGGTTGAATCTGAGGATATGTAAGGTCAACTGTAATACAGAGAGGTCCCATGCACCTGTCACTTAGTTTACCCCAATGGTAACATCTTATATAACTATAGTAACAAATGCATTTTTGAGGTGTAGTAGCAACTCACTGAGTTTAGTGCCCAGGAAAAATCTACAGCAAGATGGGGTGATCTTTTCCTCTGTTCTAAAACCAGAGTAGGTGTCATCAGTGTGCTTCCAGTGTTGTTCAAGATCCCACTAGCAGAAGGATGTACTCTGCATCCTGAATTTTTAGATGATTTTCTCTTGGAATCTATGTTTTATAAGTGAGTTAAGGTGGAGCATGCACTGTGAGCTTGGTGCCTCTGTTCATGGGGTTTCATCTCTCTGCCTCCCTGGCATAAAGTCTTGGCCTCCTGTTCCTGGCTCCCGCACAGTGACCAGTGTTGACCTCCTTCCCTGGCAGGGTGCTGGTTGTGGGTGTAAAAGGTTTAAGGTGGGGAAAAAGTACCATCGAGGCTTGCACTTGTTTGTCAAACATCTTGCCCTGGAAGGCACAACATTAGAAAACAAATACAAAAGCAGTATGACAGACCCAGACAGGGATGGCAAGTGGAACAAAGGAAAAGCTTTGAATCAGCATTTTGAATGAGGGGCCCAAGATTTTCATTTTGCAGAGGACTGCACACATTATATTGTCAGTCCTACTTAATACTATTTTATAGCTCAGGCCCATACAAGAAACTTAGGCATGAAGATGAATATTTATCAGGAAATAAGAAACTTTAGTAGAAGCCCAGAAGAATACTTGCTCATGAAAGGTGAAAATGGTTTCCACTAATGCCAGAGAAATCTTCCAACAGCACGTTCTCATCAAGTCACGGACTGCTCTGAACTTCAGAGCCCTTTGTTTACAGGTCACAGTCAGAGCTGGCCGTCAGGAGTGCTCCATAAATAATCTACCCTGATCCTAACTCTGGATTTCAGGTTTCACCAGACCTTGATTCAAATTTATGCTTGCTTCCAAATAAATGAAGCTCATGCTTTCCCAGTTCAGCACTTCTACTTATGCCATTTTTACCCATTCTTTGAGGCTGAACTATCACTTCTCCCCAGAAGTTCCCATACTGTGCCACTCCACAGCCTTCACACTCACTGCCTCTGCCTGTGCTGTTCTAGCCCTGGAACCTAACAATTAGACTGTGCTGTCTGTCAGAGAGAAGGTTTATCTAAATGCCTGCTCTCAGCTAACTTCCATCCCATCCCATTCCTATTCTATCAATTCTATTTATCCTTCTTAAAATTAACTTTATATAACCATGTATGTGTGTGTGTGTGTGTGTATGTATTTTATTGGTGTAATTATGATCTCTTCCCATGACAACAGAACTTTATCTTCTTCATTTCTGTGTCCTTGGTACCTTAAACTGTGCCTAATATATATTTGTTAATTAAAGGAAGAACCCTTTCTCTCCTTCAAACCCTGAAGTGTACTGTGTCATATTTGACGTACATGGTTTCTTCTCTCTTTCTTTGCTGATAACTTCTTGAGGTCAAGGAATGATTCATTTTCATCCTTCACAGTGCCTGGAAGAGACCTAGCTTCTATAAGTCTCCCTTGAATAAATACATGAAAATAAGTGGTGCTGAGGCAGAGCGTTTCTTTTCTCTTGCGGAACAACTGGACACAGTATTAAGCCAGAGAGATCAAAACTAATTATTGGAACGTTGGGTACATGCCATTTAGCATTCACGGTGCCAGTATTGAGGTTGGCCTTGGAAAAGTGTGTAATCAACTAATGGCACACAGTGTTCTGAGTGATCTCTGTGTTCATCATGGTGCTGTACTCTTCAGGCAATTGGTTGTCTTTGTGGCATATGGGATAAATCGTTTCCCAAAGTAGAGAAAGGAATGAGGTTTAGTTATTATGAGAGATCAAAGCAAGAGGATGTCTTCATGAACACTGGGCATTTGTGTTATTCTTTTAGCAAAGTACTTTGTTTCTCATTATGATAAAAATGGAAATACCTGTATGTCATTTTGGGGATCTAAGGCTTGTAGCAAGGATAAGGTAAGTCATTAATCTGGAGAGTGAGTGACAGGTTTGGTGCAGAAATGGGACCATTAAATCAAAATGGTGATTAAAAAAAAAGTCATCTGTTCTGATTATTATGAGCAAGGAGAACATGAGACCTGTTGACCAATTCAACTGGGTTGAGATGAGGCTTCTTAAAATAGAATCTGGAGGAGTTTCCTAGCACCAGGTTGGAACGTGTGGCTCCTTCTGGAGTCGCCTAATCCTTCAGGAGAAGAGAAGTGGCGGAGCCAGAGGCCCCTCTGCGGCGCGGAACAGAGCCTGCCATGTAGGTTCTCGTGACGCCACTGCCACTGGTGCCTGTGGTGTCTCGGGCTGCTTTGGCTGCGGAGTGACGGGATCCCAGTGATGGGGTCTCATTCATCCCTGCAAGTTCTGGGCTCAGAATTTGTAACTAAGGCCACTAAGTACCTATATTCTGTTCTGCCCCTGGCTACAGCAGCCCTTGATAAAAATGGTTTTGTGGCTGTATTTACTGGAGAAATAAAGAATATTGCCAAATTGACTATCCTGTCTATAGAAATGTTAGCCTCAAGAAAGAGGATGACCAGTTCTTCACATTCCTAAATCCTTCTAATGTGGAAGCCAGACAAAGTTCAAAGAGAAGCAAACCCTTACTCAAGATTCTTGTGTGATACTGAGACCTGTAGGCAGAATTTTAGGAATTTTCTGTACTCAGACCTGGCTGGTCCTCGAAAGGCATTGAGTCAACTCTGAGAGCCTTAAGTGGCTGAGGCCTGAGATTCACTCAAAGGAACAAATCTTGGAGCTTCTGGTGCTGGAGCAGTTCCTGACTATTCTGCCTGGGGAGGTTAGGACTTGGGTAAAGTCCCAGTATCCAGAGAGCAGCGAAGTGGTGACTCTGGTAGAGGATTTGACTCAGATTCTAGAAGAGGAAGTTCCCCAGAACTCTGCCATTTCCCAGGTGATTCCAGAGGAAGATTCCAGAGGAAGACATGCTTTCCAAGCAGGGTGGCTCAATGACTTGGTGACCAAAGAATCAATGACATTCAAAGATGTGGCTGTAGACATCACCCAAGAGGACTGGGAGCTAATGCGTCCTGTACAGAAGGAATTATACAAGATGGTGACATTATAAAACTATTGGAACATGGTTTCTCTAGGACTGACCGTGTATAGGCCAACTGTGAGTCCCATATTGGAAGAACCATGGATGATGATAAAAGAAATTTTAGAAGGCCCTAGTCCAGGAGTAATTGTCACTCAGGAAGAGAAGGAGTTAAAAAAAGAGAACCAAGGTTACTAAGGAATAAAGAAAAATGAGAAGCAAAAATCAGAAGAAAAATTAAGGCTGTTGAAGAGGGGGGGGGCAGAAAGTAAAGTAGAATGATTTCTTGAAAGTCAAGAAAAGATCCTTCAAGAAGAAAGGCAGGAGGGTTATATAAAGATGGTGAAAAAGTGAAGAAACTTTAAAAGAGAAACTAAATAAATCATTGGACTTGATCATTGGAAAAAAAAAAATAGAATCTGGAGTCAAAAAAAAATCACCCAGGCAGGAGAGAACAGAGCAACTATGTATGGCCTTCAAAGATGTGGAGACAACGTCGAAAGAAGAAACTGAAATGTTTTGAAACTCATTTACCCAATTCCCTCTTCCCTCACCTCAGAGAAGAGTTTCTCAGTGGTAAGCCCAAGCCCTTGTGGCTTCTCGTAGGCACTGCTATTGCTCATGCTGACCATACACATGGCTCCTCTTCCTCAACCATGCTGAACCCTTGTGGGTAACCTCTGATGAGACTCTAGTAGTTTCTTTCTTAGGGAAAGTTAGAGGATTCAGGAGAGGTTTTTGTTTGTTTGTTTGTTTGTTTTGGTGGGGAGGGGAGGGTACAATTGCAAATTGGAATAAATGAGAATCATGCTGCAGGACCCAAGGCAGGTTTTCTGTGCTCAGATCCCTCCTCATGAAGCCCATACAGGCTACAGGCAATGATAGAGAAAGGTGTGTGATGCTGTGATGCAGCAGGGTTGGGAGATGTGATTTTAGGAAATCCTGCAGGCAAGGGTTTAGAAGACTTATGTGTCCTCTCTCTTGGAAAGAAATGCCCACTGTGTGGCACAGGAAGCACTGCTGGTCTCATTGGAGGATTTCATATATTCTTTCAGTCCTGTTTCTTTTAAGTCTTCTGGCTGGCATTTTAGATATCTCTGGCTGAAGCAAGAGGACTGTGATCAGAGGTTACAGCCTGAAATTCAGATGGAGAAGTGTCTTATTAAATCAGCTAGCTGGGGCCCTGATCTGTGTGGTACAAGGAGTGGAAAATGTTGCTTGAACTGGTCTGATAAATTAAGGTCTAAGAAAGTCTATACTTTTTCCTCTCTTTTCCACCATGAAGAGTATCATTCTTAATTCATGTAAAAAGGAAATTCTGCGTAGCCTGTAATTAGACCCCAAGCACATTAGTTCCCTCAAAGGAATCCACTTTTGTTGTGCTTACTGCCATCTTTGGCCTTACTTTTTCACTCTTCAAGGAAGTAGAGAGCAAAGTTTGCCTTTAGACTGGTCCAGTGTGGGCTATGAGCTTGGTTTTTCAACTGGCAAGATGTTTCTGGCTGTTAAATTGATAATTTGTCAAATCATTCACCTAGTAAAGCAGCACTTACTTTCTAAGACTGATGTCTCTAGTTTGCCAAATAGTACCCAGGGGTCCCAGCTCCTGCCAAACCAAAGAGTGGTTTAGGAGCTAAGGAATCTGGCAAGTCCTATTAGCCCTACTCCAAAATTCATCTCCAGTGTTCACCTTAGATCTATGGTAGAGGCCAACTGTGTGTGCACTGCTGTAACTGCATCTCTTCTGGCCTCCCAGTTTCATCCTTTATCCCCCTTGAAACCTTTCTCCACAGCAGCAACAGGCATTGCATCAATTTCCTAGTGCCACTATAACATATCTGCCACCAATATACTGACTTAAAACAACAGAAATGCATTGTCTCATTGTTTTAGAATTCTGAAATTAGTTTCAATGGGGCTAAAGTCAAAATTTTGTTAGGGTCTAATCCTTCTGGAGACTCAAAGTGAGAATCCACTTCCTTATCTTTTACAGTTCTTGGGATGCCTGAATTCCTAGGCTCAGGTCGCCCATCAGTCCAAACTCTACTTTTGTTACATCTTTCTCTGAGTCTAATTCCTGCTTCCCTCTTATCAGCATCCTCTGGATAATACAGGGTCTATTTGGATAATACATAATAATATTCCCATCTCAGCATCCTTAATTTAATCGCACCCACAAAATCTCTGAGAGTGATGGGCATCTTCTAAGGATCCCAAATCCTGATGAAATCCAAATCAGAAAGATTCAGTAAAAAATCTCCCCACTTTGACTATGAATCAGTACAACCACTATGGAAATCAATATGGAGGCTCCTCAAAAGACTAGGAATGGAACCACCATATTACCAAACTCCTTGATATTTATCCAAAAGAATTAAGTCATCAGACCATAGGCATACATGCATACACATGTTTATAGCAGCACAAATTACAATAGCCTAACCATGGAACCAGCCTAGATGTCTGTCAGTGGATGAATGGATAAAGAAAATATTGTATATATACACAATGGAATTTCATTCAGTCATAAACAAGAATGAAATTATGTCATTTGCACATAGACAAACCCACATAAATACAGGTATCTCATACTTGACAAAGGAGGCAAAAACATGCAATGGAGAAAAGACAGCCTCTTCAACAAATGGTGCTGGGAAAACTGGAAATCCATATGCAGCAAAATGAAACTAAACCCATATCTCTCACCCTGTACAAAACTCAACTCAAAGTGGATCAAGGACCTAGAAATCAGACCAGAGACTCTGCACCTAATAGAAGAGAAAATAGGTCCAAATCTTCATCATGTTGGAGTAGGACCAGATTTCCTTAACATGACTCCCAAAGCGCAAGAAATAAAAGCACGAATCAATGATTGGGATAGAGTCAAACTAAAAAGCTTCTTCTCAGCAAAGGAAACAATCAGCAATGTGAAGAGAGAGCCTTCAGAGTGGGAGAAAATCTTTGCCACACACACTTCGGACAGAGCACTAATCTCCAGAATCTACCAAGTACTCAAAAATCTTTACACCACGAACACCAATAACCCAATCAATAAATGGGCCAAGGAAATGAACAGACACTTTACAGAGGAAGATCTACAAGCAATCAACAGATTTATGAAAAAATGTTCAACATCACTGGTTATAAGAGAAATGCAAATCAAAACCACCTTAAGGTTTCATCTTACCCCAATTAGAATGTCTTTTATCAAGAACACAGGCAACAACAGGTGTTGGCGAGGATGTGGGGAAAAGGGTACACTCATACATTGCTGGTGGGAGCGCAAGTTGGTGCAGCCACTCTGGAAAGCAGTGTGGAGATTCCTTAGAAAACTTGGAATGGATCCACCATTTGACCCTGCTATCCCACTCCTTGGCTTATACCCAAAGGACTTAAAATCAGATTGCCTCAGTGATGCAGCCACATCAATGTTCATAGCTGCTCAATTCACAATAGCTAGATTATGGAATCAACCTAGATGCCCTTCAGTAGATGAATGGATAAAGAAACTGTGGTATATATACACAATGGAATATTACTCAGCCATAAAGAAGAATAAAATTATGGTATTTGTAGGTAAATGGATGATGTTGGAAACTGTTATGCTAAGTGAGATCAGCCAATCCCAAAAATCCAAAAGCCGAATGGTCTCTCTGATAAATGAATGATGATGCATAATGTGGGGGGGAAAGATGGCAAGAATGGAGGAAAGTTAGCTAGCATAGACGGAAGGGAGGGGTGGGGGGTGGGTGGGGGGTAAAATTAATAACAGAATGTGTGACAGATACCATTGCCCTGTGTACATGCATGAATGCACAGATGGTGTGACTCTACTTTGTGTACAACCAGTGAAACAATAGCTGTACTCCATTTGTGTTCAATGAATCAATAAGTAAATAAAAAAAAAATTAAATAAAAAAAAATTAAAAAAAAAAAAAGATCCTTGCCAAGAAGTATTATAATTAAAATGTTTGATATACAGAACAAGGATAAAAGTTTTAAAACTGCAAGAGAAAAACAGCAGGTCACATTTAGAGGTAAGTCAATTAGAGGCAAGTCTCAACCTAGAATCTAAGATCCAGGAGTGCTTGGAACAACATATACCAAGCCCTGAAAAATAGTGGGTGCCAATCAAGACTGCTATATACTACAAAGCTGTCCTTCAGAATTGAATATGAAATAAAAACATTACATGATGAACAGAAACTAAAAGAATTTATAACCACTAATCCAGCACTACAAATCATACTCAATGAAATATTTGAGACAGAAAAAATGAAAAATAAATATCAGAGCCAGCATAAGGATGAATTTCACTAGAAGAATAATCAATTAAAGGAGAATTACATCTGAATTAAACATTAGAAATAATTAAAACAGCAGGAAATAAAAATCATCTCTCTATAATAACTGAATGTAAGTGGTCTAAACTCTCCAGTCCAAGGATGTAGATTATTACCTCTTGTACGTATATGGCTGCATGACTGATGTGATCCTACAATATGTATAATCAGAAAAATGAGAAATAACACTCCATTTATGTATTATCTATCAAAATGTATAAATGGATTCTACTGTTATGACAACATATTAGAACAAATTTAAAAAATTTTAAAAAGACATAGATTGACAGAGTGGAGTTAAAAAACAAGACCTGACCATATGCTGTTTACAAAAGACTCACCTAACAGGCAAGGACATCCACAGGCTGAAGGTGAAAGGATGGAAAAAGATAACATCCAAGTAGTAGTAGCTATTCTCACATCTGTCAAAGTAGACTTCAAGACAAAATTAATGGAAAGAGACAAAGAATATAACTTCATACTGATTAAGGGCACCTCCAACAACAGAATATGATGATTGTAAATATTTATGTTGCACAAAAGTCAGTGCACTTAGGTCCATAAAACAAACCCTATTCAATATAAAGAATCAAGTAGATCCCAACAAAACAATACTAGATGATTTGAACACACTTCTCTCATCAATTGATAGGGCATCCAGACATAAATAAAAAAACTCCAGTAAGTAAAAAATAATGTTAATCAAATGGACCTCACAAACATCTATAGAATATTTTATCCATCAACAAATTCGTTTTTTTTTTCTCAACTGCCAATGGAAACATCTCTAAAATAGACCATATTTGGGGACACAAAGCAAGTCTTAGCAAATACAAAAAAAATGAGATAATTCCTTGAATCCTATCAAATCATATGGAAAGAAATTAGAAATCAATAATAAGATAAAAAACAGAAACCATTTTAACAGGTGGTGATTGAACAATATAATTTTGAACAAGGAATGGCTCATAGAAGAAATAAGGGGAGAAATTTTAAAATTCTGAGAAACAAATAAGAGCAGAGATACAACATATCAAAATCTCTGGGACAGCATAAAGGCAGTTTGAAGAGGAGTTTGTAGCATTGAATGCTTACATAAAGTAAGAAAACGGAAAGAGTATAACATAGTGATACAAGAACATCAACATTTACAGCAGTACAATTCACAACACTCAAGTTATGGAACCAGCCGAGGTGTCTGTTAAGAGACAGATGGATTAAAAAACATGGTGTATATACACAATAGAGTTTTATTCAGCCACAAAGAATAAAATTGTGGCATTTGCTGGTAAATGAATGGAACTGGAGAATATAGTGCTAATTGAAATAAGCCAGACCCAGAAAGTCAAAGGCTGAATATTTTATATGTGAAAGCTAGAGCAAAATATGGAGAAAGTGGGGGTGTCTCATAAAAATAAAAGGGATAGCAGTAAAGAAGGGGATTAATAGGGCAGGAAGAAGGATTGGAAAAGGGAGGAACTGTAGAATGAAATTGACCAAATTATGCTATGTACATATATGAATATACTGGACTGGGATGTAGCTCAGTGGCAAAGCATTTGTCTTGCATGTGTGAAACCCTGGGTTCAATCCCCAGTTTCCAAACAGAAAAGACAAAAAAAAATGACTTTTTCCACATATGAATATATCATCACAGTGAATTCCACCTTTATGTACATCTATAAAATACCAATTAAAATGATAAACAAATAGACAAAAGACCAGTAAAGTAGAGGAAAGGAAGGAGTCTTAGACCAGTTGTGAGATAGTTGGTAATTGGGGTAGGACTATTTATAACTTAATCCTCAAATGACCTATACTCAAACATTTGGGGTCCGTCTTATCAGAAGAAACAGAGGCTTATTAAACAGTGAACTGAATCTGAATACAGGTTATCTGACACTAAATTTAATACTCTTACTGTTGTATGTACCTGCATATTAGAGATAACAAGCAGAAAGACCCAGAATACTGGGCCAAGACTTCAGTCCTAACCATGCCACTTAGTAGTTGTATGACTTTGTTTAAGCACTTGAGTCTTTGCAGACCTGAGCTTCCATATCTCATACAACTGTTATGCAGAGTAAGTAAAACAAGATATGCTGGGTGTCTAGCACAATTCCTACTGGTAAGGTAAATGCTTAACACATGGTAGATATAAACTATTATTAACAGAAATCTGTTACTCAAGAGAGAGGCATTTTTGCTTCTTCTCTTTCCTATAAATTAAAAGGTTTCAGTGACTAAACTTGAAATAAATTCACTTGGTCAATAGTCCGCCCTATTTTCATCATTACTTCTTCTTGTCATAAATAGGCTTCTCAAACCTGACCTTACTGAAATAGCTTTCCTCATCAGGAGTGAATATTTTGTAACTAACCCAAAACTTACAGGAAAGAGGCAAAATTTATCGGTGCTGAAATGCTGTTCTTTGGCATAACAGCTCATCTGAGACACTGGTAGCTGGGGAGTCTTCCAGGTGGGTGAGAAAAATGGCTTTCCATACTTATAAGGTGGTTGCCCTAATGGAGCATTTCCAGAAAGCTACACTTTTCCTTTCCATCATGAGGGTGAACAAAACATTTACCTTCTAATAATTTCCTTTCTAGAGAATGTTTCATATTGCCATGTTTAAAAGTCAAATCTTTAAAAAATGCAAATATGAGTGTACCACACTTTTGATTGAAGCCTCCAAAGAGTTCTTATAACTTTCAGAATAAAGTTCAGACACCTTTCACTGTTTTGTAAGTCTCTTCACCACTTCATTCCAGAGGAACTGTGGAGTTCACTTTCTTGGTACTGTTCCCCATCCCTTTACTACTGCCTCAATATACATCACACTTCATGGAGAAAAAGATGCTGTTTGTCATTTCTTTATTCTCACAGTAGTAATTGACTTCAAGGACATAGACACCTTTGGGTTCACAAGAGCACCAGAAATGAAATTTATACATTCCTCTTACATATCAGAAGAGAGTTCTTAATATCTAGATCTCATTCATCCAAGCTTTGGATGGACTGAATCTATGGGTAGAAATACTTTTACAAGGAGTTAGGAGGATCTAGAGAATTTCAGGAAAATCAAAGACCTCTGAAAACTGTATTTAAAATGTTCATTTATTGGTCAATCCCTAAATACCCAAAGGTATTCTATCCCAGTGAAAGTTCAGTCATTTTTTAATAAGAGGCAGAAATTATACCTCAGTTCTCCTGTGTAGATGCCATCCTAAGAGACATAAAAAGTATTTAGCATCTGTGTTCTGGAAGAACATATTTTCTAATTTCTTTCTGAGAAAGTACTGTAAACTCAAAAGAGTGTGTTCTTGAACAAATATAAGAGGGAATAAAATGTGTTATCTAAAAGCCTACATTTTGTTCCTTTTTCCCCCTCAGAGTTTACAAGGATATCAACAGAATAATTGTTTGTGGTTAAAATCAATAATTTAAATGGAAAGTTTATAAGCACCTGAACAAAAGATAAATTGCTTAAAAAAATACAACTGACTTTTAGCCACAAAATGGTATTATATAAATCAGTTTATTTAGAAATCAGAGACTAGGATTATATTTAGGAAAGTCACACAGCATAGTGTTGCAGGAGCACTCTGACCTGGAATCTAGACCAAGATCCTGCTCAGATGACCAGTAGCTCTGTGAGTTGGAAGAATATTCTTCCTTTTCTAAACCTTAGTTTTCTCATTTGTAAATAGAAAAGTATTTGTTGAAATTAAAAGCTTATTAAGTGTTTGGTGAAGTCTTATTTTGTTTACAATAAACTCATTAAATATTTGCTGCTTTTTTACTATTGTGCCCCCCTCCTTTTTTAAAAATAAAACTTGACAATGAAAGAAAAATCATCTTTTGTATTTCACTGTTTTATTCCATTAATTTATTACTCAAGTTTTATAAGGGAAAGTTGAACCTAATTATTTATGGGTTCCATATTTGTGAATTTTCCTTTTTGCTGAAGTTTTAAACTCCTCAATCAATACTCAGAGATCTTTCATGGTCACTGATGGTCATGTGCATAGCGTCAAAAAAAAAAAATTGACTTGTGCAATGCCCTTGTTCCCTAGCTAAGATTGAGCAAGGCGATGCCTTGACTTTTTGTTTCAACTTTTATACTGTAACAAGTATCTTTTCCTACTTATTGCCACATTTTTTGCGATTTTTCTTTTGCATTTTTATGTTTGTTACTGTTAATGTTGTTGAAGGTGATGATTTCACTATTTAAAATGCCCCAACTTAGTGCTGAAGTGCTATCTAATGTTTTGAAGTACAAGAAGACTGTGTGGTTCCTCATGAAGAAAATATCTATATTAGGTGAGCTAGATTCCGGCATAAGTTACAGTGTGATGGGCTGTGAGTTCACTACTAATGAATCAACAAATATTAAATGAGATGTCTCCAAACAGAAACACACCTAAAATAAGGTCATGTATTGATTGGTTGATGGAAATGTGAACAGAGGCTTATAGGAACTTAATCCTGTATACCCCAGGAGCAAGTGTTCACTATTGACTAATTCAGGGTTTACTATGACTTTATAGAACATAGCTACTGAGAATAATGTGAATTAACTGTAATTTTGAAATCTGTCTTTATTAAAATGAACATAATAGATGATATGTTAGTTTTTTTTTAAGAAATAAACACATATCATAAGACTATGTACCTTTGCACATATGAAAACTTCATTTATAATTTCTGGTAACTACTTACTTTTGGTAATTTTATATGGCTCAATCATTTTCCTTTTATTTGCTTATGCTTTTACAGCCCTCTGCTGGTCCCCTACTTTTGTACTACCAATCCATGAAAAATCAGTTAAAACAAAATATGAATGGCTAGTTTATTCTTTATTTTATTCCTTGGATATTTGTTTCAGGCTATTTTTGTTAGTACTCCTTAATCAAATTTTTGTTTGTATGTAACCTCAAGTTGACAGAGTTTTGAATAATGATCACAAAATTCTGATAACGGTGGTACTAACAGCTGTCAAATGCATCTTTTCTAGTTGTAGGGAAAATAACATTAAGGACTTTCTCAGTGAACCTGGGAAAGCTATGTGTAGATCCTTTTAGTAAAAAAGGACATACAAGGTCAAGGGCTGTGGGGTCTATAAATTAGCATGAAATTCTTGTTCCAACACCATTTTGTAATATGGATTTCCCTTCCTCTCAGGCTCCTGAGTGTTTTAGAAAAGATCTCTAGAGGAATATTTTTCAGAATTTCTTTTTTTTAGTAATGTTCCTTAAATATTTAAAAAATGTTAACTTATCTATAATTATTTTTCAACTCTTAAGTTCTTTCACTTTTGATTTGTTCTTGGCAAAATCAACAAATTTGTGCACACACACTGTATATAAAAGTCTACTGTGTTCATATAGACAACTGAAAATGTTAATGAGCAAACTTTGTCACTTAAACCATTGGACTTTGACAATCAATTAGATTTCAAAAGTCCCGTTGTCCAAATTCATAAGACCTTGGTATCCGTTGTATGAACCTCAGACTGTAAAGTAAGAAGAAAATAACAAAGCTTTTATTTTTAGACTTCTGCTTAAAATTAATAATAAATTGAACTTTACAAATGTTTTGCATATAGCTCTCCCTGGCATCATGTGTATTTTGTCTTTCAGAGTTTCACAAGGTAGGAACTCATACTTGAGGGCTCTGCCTACTGAAGGCAACTGAGTTCTAAAACATGACATATACACTGTACACTCATAGGCATGCATTTACATTCAGCATATTGCAGTGTTAAATTAATGTGTGTTAAGTAATTGAGGTCTTAGTTTACTTTGTATATTTAAAAATTTTTTATAATAATTTCTACGATGTGGGATCAGTGAGCATAAAATCTTTTGCATAACACAGAGGTGTGCTGGTTGTGTTACAGCAAGATATGTCAAATTTAAAGATGAATTGCTTTCTTTATTAATAATACCAAAATCTAATAACAACCAAACTTTGCCTGCCAAGTTTACTGATTTTTTTGTGTGTGTGATGCCAAGTAGCTATCATTAGTGTGCTACAGAGCAGATATTTGATAAAATGTGCTTGATTTGCCCCTTCAAGGTAAAGGTCACATTTTAATAATGGATGAGAAAGGAACTGCTTTTGAACGAAACTCATGTTATTAAGAAAGCATTTTGGGAATGTTTCTATCTAACAATTTAGTTGGCATAAATAGTGGACTTCACCTATAAAAGAGGATATCTGCACACTTAAAGAACTTGGATTTTCACATCTCCAAATAAGATGTAAAATGTACCACTGCCCAGTTAGTTTGCATGGATGATTGACTGACATCAGGAAAGATGGAAATTTACTAGCCATATTTAAAGGAAAAAATTTTGCATAATTGGTGGATGAGATTGCAAAATGAGTGCCAGGATTTAGAAAGTGCAGCCAATAAAGCACTTCCTCTATTCAGATGGCTGGTATCTTTGAAAAGTGTTTGTTTTAGTTATGACAGCTATTAAAATTACATATGAAAATAAGCTAAATTCTGAACTAGGCCATTGAATTCCTAAGTCAAAGCATGACTTTTTAAAATACTGAGGTATATTTAATCAAGTGATCTCAGTTATAATATTTTTAAGATGAAATAGAACATAAAGGGTTTTTTAGAACTTTACTAAGTAAAATGTTTTAGTAGCTTTGTTTTTCACCTTTTAGAATTTCTATTTTTGTATAAATTAAAAATATATGCATATAATATTATGAGAGCAATATGAATTAACAAATAAATTAATCTTCAATATTATTTGATTAATAAATAAAATAGGGATATGTGTTAAATTTTTTCTAAAGATTTATGTCATAAATAAGTTCAAGGATCACTGAACTGGACCCATTATAAGAGTAAACAAGTTAAAATGGGAGATGGGACATATTTTTCAATTCTTTAAAAATTTTTTTTCAAGGAGGAATGTTAAGGAGAATATCTATTATTTTTTCTTTTTAAAAAGAAAAGATGTTTAGGGAAATTAAAAAATTAGGAAAACAATAATTGCAGAAAGATGCATACATTATTAAGTTGAGAATAAAATTTACTTATGAATAACAATACTTTGAATACATTATCCATAATTTTCTCCCTGTGGACTACTCTGAATACCTCATTATTGTTCTGCACACACTATCTTCACTATCTCCTGTTTTAGGAATTTGATATTCCATGTTCCTTTTCATTTTTCCCCCCATTAGTTCCCTAATACCTTATTAAATTTGTCCTTTTCTGTGACAGTTATCCTCCTTTTTCCTGGGCACAGGGTTTGGGTAGGGCTTCTCTGGTGTTATTATTACTTAAATAATAACTTCACAGTTATCAGAGAGTAAGCATTCTTGCATTTATTATTTCAGTTTTATTTTCTGGATCCTTAAGGTCCACTTCAACCCCTTGGCAATTCTGGTTTCACCTAAATACCCATGTGGCTTCCCTTTCTGCAATGTGTATACTACCCATAACTATCAAATTATAACAGTCATTTGAGTCCAAGGCTTCCTTTTATGATATTAGACATTGTTGTTTCTGTGTCTCTGATCTTAATGATCAAACTTCATTTTTTTTTTATTATTACTGAAAATGGTAAGTTACAGACTTTTAAGAAGAACCCCTGAAATCTCATGGACTTATTTGCTTCCAATAATGTAAGAATATGCATAAAAAATTTGTGTACAATTTTTAGCAAATTATTTGTTCACTAGTTCTTTGGTAGCTATGTAAAATAAGAAAACAAGATCTAATAAAAACAAAACATTGAAATTTCCACTAAGTTTTATAGTATGCATAATATTTTCCATCAACAATTTTATCTCTTACTCATAGGAAATGAAGTAAGTTGAAAGGAACTGTCACAAAATTATTGTGAAACTAAAAGTATTTTAGTTTCATTATAATGTTAATAAAGAGAATATTTGTGTGCTTTTATTTGCAGTGCGTGTCCCAAGGCTGTGGCCTTTGGTTTACATACAGAGGTTATCAGTTAGTGCATATGTACCAAAATTCTCAGCACACTGATATTCAGTAAGTCTAGTCAGACACAACTCAGGAAAAGTTTGGTACACTCCCTGTCCCTGAAAGCATACTCCTTACATTCTTAAATCAACAATTTCCTTCCTCTCCACATCACTGGACAGTCAAACAGGCTTGTCCAGGTGTACTGTACAGTGCAGCATTAGCTTCCAGTAGGAAATTCCTCTTACCTCCTGCTCCCTCCTATAAGGAAGTGAATCAAAGGAGACCTGGCATTCACCTTTGAAAGTGGTCAGCTTCTGGTATGCAACTACAATAAAGGGACTTAGATTCAGGAAGAGTATAACACATTATTTGTCATAGAAAGAACTTTCCAGAAAAAGCAAAATGCAGATTGAGATTATGTTTAGTTACAGAAATAGTGGTATTCTGAACATGTTTCTAGAACGCTCCTAAAGTAGAAAAAGTTAAAAAAAAAAAAAAAAAGTGAAACCTTCCATGAGGTAGTAAGTGAGGGGATACCTCCTCTTCTCTAGTCTGCCAGTGAAAGGGAAAGGCAAGATTACCTTCAAAAAATGTGAATGTTGGATATTTTCCCTCAAGAATATTCACCTTGGAGATAGTTAGAAAATTATGAGTCACATAAACTCCAATGATGACCTGGAACTTTACAAGGTTTCTACAAATTCCCTATCTTTGGTAGTTTGGAAATTTCAGACTAACATTTTTTTAAATGTGTAAATCAAACTACATAGGATTACAAAGCAGAGCAATTACATTGAAATATCATTATCAAAATACTAAAGGAAAATTTGAGATATGTTAACGTCTTCTTCTGTAATAGCTGTATTAGCTGAGGTAATTGGAAAAGGAACTGAAAAGGAGGATGCTTACAGTGGCATAGAGGATTCAAGACTGGTAAAAGAGGTGTAGGACAGCAGCAGGAGGTTCAGATTAGCAGATGCTTAAACAAGATATTCCCAAGGTTGGTTTTCTTTAATTTTCAGTGCCACCACCCAAATTCAGCCTCTTATTTCTTGCCTAAATTAAAGGTTTCCTAAGTTATCCTACATCTCAAGTTTCCAGCACTATCCCATAATCATCCAAAAAGCTTCTGTTCTGGTTCAGTTATATTCCTGGGGTTCAAAAACCACTTAGTGGTTCTTTATTGACACTGAAATAGGGTGCAACTTTATAGTCTGAATTCAAGGTTCTTTAGTATTTGGTTTTAGTCTATCCTTACATCCAATCCCCATTAGTCTTTTCTACTTCATGATGCAATCAAAGTGACCCACTTAGGGCTACCTGGTTGAGTCTCAGTACAGTCGTGCCTGGTCTTTTCTCAGGTTGTTGCTTCCAGATGGAATTGTTTCCCACATTGCATGTGCAAATCATACCCACATTAGAAGTTTCAGATCAGTCAGTATCTATTATGAGTACAGGAATTTTGTCTTATTCTACTTGGTTTCTAATATAATGATTATCCATAGCCCTTACATATAAAAGATGGTCAGTAAAAGTACTTAAAATTAATGAACAAGAAGATTAAGCATGGTTTATTGCAAAAGTCCCTAGATTATAAAGTGATGATTTGGGGATGAGATTAAAGAGTATGTTTCAGAAGCATGCCCAAAAAAGTGGGAGAGCAGGGCACCATGGCACATGCCTGTAAATTCTACTGACTTGAGAGGCTGAGACAGGAGAATTGCAACTTTGAGGCCAGCCTTGGAAACTTAGCAAGACCCTATATCAAAATAAAGGAAAAAAAAAAAAGGCTGAGAATATAATTCATTATACAAACATTTTTGTGTTTACATAAGAGTGGGAGAAGGAATTCTAACATTTGAATAGAAAAAAAGGAGTTGATCAACAATGAATTAGAAGTCTTTTCTTATTTTATTTGGATTAGGGTTCAACTTTCTTTCTTCTTGTTCCTATTATCATCATCTCCTCAACTAATGTGAAGGAGGAAAAGGTGGAGGTGATACTAGGGAGAGACTTACTTATTGGCCCCAACCAATTTCACAATGCAATGAATATCAACGTTGGGTGGGAGTGCTACAGAGTATCTTTTACAGGGAAGTTATTTCTTTAAAGGTTACTTGTATATAATTAGTTTTAACTCAGGCCTTTCCTTTCTTAAATATTACCTGCCTTTAACCTACATGAGATTCTGGATTGAAATTCTCATACTAACCAACTTCAGTTTCCTAGTTCCCACAGCACCCATTATAGAACAATGCAATCTCATGGCTGCTGATGATATCAGGGTTGATGAATTCTCTGTTCCCTATAAATTATTCAAAAGCAATTTCAACTTACCAGAAATGAATTTCCCTTTCAATGAAAAGGCAAGTTTTGGTCATTTTCACCTTAAAATAATCTAATGGTGCTCAAGACTTAATAGATGTATACAGAATATTTCTCAAGAAATTTGTCCTTTGAAGGCTAAACTGGCTTAAATTCATATCTCTTTGCCAGATTCAAACGCAACTTGATATCTCTTAGATGAAAGAACGGGGGGGGGGGATTAATATTAAACTGACCTTGAACTCTCTCAATTCTGATGAAAAGTTTCAAGTTGCAAATGTTCCTTCTGTGCTTTCAGAACACATTTTTCATAGCTAGAGCAGGCACTCCATTTGAAAGCTTTGTAAGATTTCCTGAGTAGAATTTTATGCAACTCATTCAATGTTATAATTCCTTGCAATATAACAAATGCATCTGACCGCCACACAAAATGGGCAGTGAGTACAAAGAGATTCAGGAACCATAGCCTAGTTTGCCTTGTCATTGTGTTTGGCCAAAGCAAACAGGAGATGGCAGACTGTGCCATTATGCAATATTTAGGACAAGGATGACTCAGTTTAAATGGAAACATTATCTTAGTTCTGAAGTAAAAGGGCAGATCTGCAAGCAAATCCCGTCATGTAAACAAGGATGATAAACTTATCCTAAAGGGAAAAATGCAAAGGACATTTGTACCTCATGAATAATTTATCTTAATTGTCTGTTCTGGAGATTGTTCCCCAAGAATTTCTCATGAAGAAAAAGAACAATAACTTTAATTGACTAATTCTTTTGCTGATCTAGCAGATATTTCACTCAAACGAGATAAGGCCATTCCAGGGGGGAAAAATACTGTATTATAGAACCATAAAATGATTTCCACTCTAATGACATTTTGGTTAAAAGTCTTTGAAGAAGTGTGAGCAGTGGTTTAATAGTCTTTGGGCAAAGGTTGTCAGCTTCAGATATATCTTTTCCAAAGGCCCTGCTGCAGGGACTGCTGCTGCTAATGCTGTCAGACATTATGGCCTACTAGAAAAACCTGTAGGAGAAAGAAGTTATGTGCTTTCTCTTCAAATTTTTGAAGATTAAAAATAAAAGGAAATTCATAAGAAAATTTTAAAATACCAGCTATATCATACCAGACAAGTGGATAATTCTGGTCTTTTGTTTGATTACTGGAGTTGAATCAGCAAAAAGAGTAACAAAATTCTAGTACCTAATTAAGGATGGGAGATAGGTAAATGGTTCAAATTTATTCTAGCTTTTTGGACATGATTTTCTAAGTCAAATACAAAGATTCCAGTGTACATGAGGAATGAGGAACATACTGATTTTCTTCATTATTCCAAATCCATTGGCTATATCATCATTGCTGTCTGCTGTAGGAGCTGAAATTGCATTCTCCCAACCCACATTTCACTAACAGAACTTCCTCCTCATTGTGCTCCCAAACGAGGATGAGGTGAGGGCTCTGTGCTTTTGACATTTAGGGAGAACACATTACAGCCCACAAAATTACAGCATGCATAGGAAAAATAATATTATGGCCTTGAAGAATGCCTAATGCCCTTTCTTTATTCAAACTCAGAAAGAAAAATGCCTCTTTAAATATTATAGATAAAAAGTCATGAATTACAAAAATAAATCTGTCTTTTTTTTATAAAGAGAAAAACTAAACATCTCTTAACAATTCTCTAGTGTTTTGAAGGTTATTTTGCCTGCATTAATCTTTTCTCTCAGAGGTGTTTAACCTCTTCCTATTTAGAAGAACTGAACTTGTGCAAGGAGAAAGAAGGGCATACTATTTGAAGATCTGAAACTCTGTGAAAATATAAATTCTACAGAGCATCAGTTCAGACTTGGTAGACTGAATGTGATGCCTGGGGTATCTGACAAGTGCCTAGGTAGTTGTAATTTGTGGTTTTCTCCTCAAGTCACATTTTGAGAAACAGAGAGCTCAAGAGAGGCAGATTATTTTTTACAGCTTTTGAAAGAGCTGCTTTTATGTACTGACCATTTATTCTTATAGTCCTTAATTTTTTCCATCAATAGGTCTTTCTGATTTTTTATGATGTCCTTCTCCCCTTTTACTGGTGGACCCTGGTACTGGTGCCCAAGGTTGTCCTCACTTGCCCAGCCCCACCATACTAGGGGAAGGACACATGCTTGACAGGTTCCAGAAAGATCTCTTCCTTCCCTCATTTAAACTTGATATCCTTTCATATCTTTCTTTCTACCAGTTAGCAACACTTATGAAGCCATCTGATGAACTACCCAATGCTTATTAAGAATGTATTGATTGAGAATAATTTTGTGCTTTTGTCATGGGTCCTTTATTTTAGCTGTTCTTGCTGACTGAATCATTCCCCCACATCTTTTTTTTTTCTTTTTGTTTAAATACCTTACTCATCATCTTCACAGACAAACTTCTTTAACATTCCTCGGAAATAGTCTTGGACCCTTATCCCACCCTCCAGTCAGTCTTAAATCCAAATATTTATCAGTATCTGAAATTGTCTTATTTCTATACTGTCTTTTTATTATAATAAAACATGATTCCATGAAAACTGTGGATCTTTTTTATCATTGTTACACCTCTATCCCTAGCACATAAGTAAGTTATCAGTAAGTATTTGGTGTATAACTGAATGAATGTGAATTTCTCCCAGGAATAAAAGAGTGGGCATGGAGACAAAAACCTTGCTTTCTTCTAATTTACCAAGCATATACTTATAAAGTGGAGTCTTTTGTGCAGGGGAAAGCAGATGGTAGTAGAAGAAAGTCTGAAAAGCTAAGGGGCAGGTGAATTTCTGTTCTAAAATGCCCTCTTTGGAGGGAGACTTTTTTTTTTTTTTTTAGTGGGGGGGGTTGAACCCAGGAGCGCTTAACCACTGAGCCACATACCCAGCTCTATTTTGTATTTTATTTAGAGACAGGGTTGCTTAGGGGCTTGCCTCTGCTGAGGCTGGCTTTGAACTTACGATCCTCCTGCCTCAACCTCCCGAGTTGCTGGGATTGCAGGTATGCCACCAAGCCCGGCTGGGGGGAGACTTTTTAATGTAAGTAGGTCCTAAAGGGTATCATCCTCAGAAATATCATCCTATAACATAAAACCTCCCTCTAATACTCTAACACCCCCCTAATCCAGAACTAGGTGCTTATGCTATTGTATGGGGTTTATAGGGCAAGATACTCAAAGTTGGCAGCAGGTAACCAGTATCAATCCAGGGATTTCAGTGGACATCAACTACTTGACTTAAGTGCTGACCTTTTGCTGTAAACTCTATATTTAGAGCTCATTTTCTTATTTTGGAAAATAAGGAAGTAGGTATAAATTATTTCTCATGTACCTTCCACCATTAACAAGAAATTTTGATTCAAACTACTATCTACTATGGGATATGAAAAACTAAATGTGAGTAAGCTACTCCACCTACTGGGTGACTCTTAAATTACAAATAATGTTCCAATGAAGTATGGAAACTTGGAAACTTCCTTAAGATCCCTATTATATTGAGTGTGTGTGTCTCTGTGTCTCTGTCTCTTTCTCTCTCTCTCTCTCTCTCTCTCTCTCTTTCTCACACACATACACACACACACACACACACACACACACACACACACACACACACTTATTCCCTTCTTTCTGAATG
This sequence comes from Glaucomys volans, assembly GCA_020662805.1. Classification (NCBI taxonomy): domain Eukaryota; kingdom Metazoa; phylum Chordata; class Mammalia; order Rodentia; family Sciuridae; genus Glaucomys; species Glaucomys volans. The sequence continues at coordinate 82,539 of JAJEJO010000127.1, read as the reverse complement.
CTGCAAGCATTTTCCATGGGTATTTCTTTGTTTTATTCCTGTGAACTCAGAAAATGATTGGTCACAAATTTAACTCAATAGGTCTTCCATTTGCCTCTTTGTGATCTCCCGCCTTTCTCTAGGAATGACAGGACATGAAAACAGGTGGAATAGAGACTAGAGATAGCTGAGATCTCCATTAGAAGCAGATCTGCAGTGTTAGGCAAAGCAGCATGGTGTGACCAGAGCTAGGTTAGGGTCTGTAGTCTCTAGGGGCAGGCGTTTGCAAGTAGGCACAAAAATGAGAACAAAAGCACTAGGATGGAAGCTTGATGCAGTAGAATGAACATGATCTTTTTAACCAAGCAGACTTGAATTTGAATCTGTACTCAATTATTTACATGACCACAGGCAGTTTACTGAGAATGGGGTAAAATGGAGAAAGGAGATAGACTCTAGTATAGGATTTGAAATTATGTACCAGTCCCTATAGCGATGTATGTAACTTAATTTAATTTACATAAAAGCCTTATCAAGTAGACTAATTTCCTATTACATGCTGGTGACCTGCTGTTTTTCTTATCTTACACACTCTTCTTGGATAATCCATCATGCTTGTAATTTAAACAACCACCTGGATTGCTCAAGCACCTGATTGCGGTGGGATAGAAAAAGAAAGAGAAAGACAGTGTGAGAAGGGTCTTTAATAAAGTTTGCATTAGGAATGGAGAAGAGGAATGAAAACAGGTTGCAAGAAATGTGCATTCAAAGGAGTTTCCCCCTTCTCCCTGTGAAGGCAAAGACAAATGTGATTTTATATTGAAAAAAAGCATAAAAAATCTAGATAAGTTAAGTTCAGACAAGACCAGTCACAGCAAGAGAGATTCACTTTCCCACCAAGAGGCTCTTGTTTAATGCACAACTACTTTGCTGCAGCATTTTATTCTACTGCTTACTTCCATCCTCTCAAAACACATTCCTCCAAATGCTTTGGTCTTCCTCTTGCCCCATTGGCTATCTCTCAATCTGTTACTAAATCCTCCTCCCTGTGCCAGACTTCTGACCGTCTTTGTCTTCTACCAAGGGTTAGATTCTCAGCTCTCTTCTTTTATAATCTACATTCTTCCTAGCTGACTTCATAGCATACAACATTATCTATACACGCAAATGATTAACACCACTGAATCGCTTTCCACATCTCTACCCAATGCTCCCGCACTGTCTCTGCCAGGATATCGAATAGGCATAAAACCACTTGGTTGACAAGCATAACTACAAAGTGTCCTCACAAATCAACTACATCGTTTCCTTCCACTGTCCATTCAAACCCATTCTTGGGGCCTGGGTTTCTTAATGATTCTTGGATCAATTCCAGGGTATGTTCCCAAAGCTACCCACTTTTCTAGTAAGCCTTAGTTGACTAAGAGTTGTAGCCTAAAGTCTTTATTCTAAGACAGATCTGTAGAGCCAGAATGACCTTCAGAGTCCACACTATTCACTTTCTGTACCCTGCCTCCATTTAGCTATAGAACTTTTTGATTCTCTAAAATGAATTGTTAAACTCTTGAAACTTTTGAAGAGAGTATACATCACTTTCCTCTGATAAAAGAAAATGCAGATTAAGAGGCCTAGTTACAAAATGAATTCAACATACATAATTGAAATAATTAATCCTATTTCATGCTTTAAATTTTAGTCTTAGTTGAAAATGAAGTCTTCTCTCACAGTGTGTGCCATGCCATCCACTAGACTCCTTCTCTAACACAGCAGAGTAAATATGCAATGACAATCAGAAATAGAGACGAGTATTTACAGCACAGGACACAGCTTTTTTCTTTGAGCATCTGTACAGACCAGTGTGTGAAGAACCTCCCAGTCCTACACACACACCCACATTTGGGTTCTTGCATACATAGATTCATAGAGCAGAACAAAAACTGGCTTGTTTCACTACACTGTACTGGGAATGCCTCCTTTTATTTTTAACTTAGTTGAATACTCAGTCTTAATTTTCGTTTAGTCCAATCTGCTATTGGCAGTAATAGTCTGGATATAGCCAACTTTTAGGATAAATAGTAAATAGATTTACCAGTAATTCCTTTTCTTTTGTGTCTTCAACTCTTTTCTGTTTCTCTATACTCCACCCTAGCATTTACATTTAAACTGGTAACTCATATTTTAAAAACTATGACAAAAACAGCTTTATCCTTATACCACCTTCCTTGTCAGTCGTCGTTGGAGTTCTCCATTTGGAACAGCAACCTAATTGATCAAGTATCTCCTCTACTGCTAAACAGAAGGAAAAGCTGAAATATAGAAAATGTCTCTGAATACAGCAGAGAGCTGGGAAGAAAATAAATATTAATGAGGGTAAAACCCAGCAGAAAAGCCCAACATCAGGGTCATATTCATTTGAAGAGACTGAGAAATAAACAGAGCATTTGACAGTCATGGAGTTGACTTTCTGTTAAGGAGTTGTTCCTGATTGATCACAATTAGAGCTAGAACTCTGATGAAAAACCCTGGAAATTAAGTGAATGAGGCAAAGAGCAACCCTCACAGGGACTGAAGGTTGTCTTACAACCACTCCAGAACTGATAAGATTGAGATGACCTTGAATTATGAGTACTCTTATCTTCCTAACAGAAACAAAATTACAGAAATGGAAGATAACAGTACAGATACATGGGGCATACAGATAAAGGAATCATTAGACATGGACTTCAACATGACTATGTTAATATGTTAAAAGAAATGAAAGACAAGCTTGAGAATTTCAGCATAAACAGGAAACTATAAAAAGAATCAAATAGAAAGTAGAAGTAGAAGTACTGAAGTTAAGAACTTTATGGAATTAATTTGCCTTCAAATTATACAATTGCAAGTATGTCAGAAGAATATACACAGAATAAATCATAGAGAAAAAAGAGGTTTCTCTTGGCTTTCTGTTGAGAAAGTAGCTGAACATCTTATTGTTACAATGAAAGTCAAAAGAAAATGTAAAGACACATTCAAAGTTCTGAAAGGAAATAACCACCAAATCTATAATTCTATAGCCAATAAAAATTCTTAAAGAATACTTTAAGAGACAAAGATATTTGGCAGTGATAACTGAAAAATTCATCACCAATAGACTACTCACTAAATAGAGTCCTGCTAGAAGAAAAATGACCCCAGGTTAAACATTTGAAGACGCAGGAACAGAGGAATATTCATAGGAGGGGTAAATAAGTGGGGAAGTATAAAAGAATACCAATAATGCGTCATAGGATTTATAGTTTGTGTAGAATTAAAATACATGACAACATGAACATATTACTTAGAGCACGATTAAATTAGATGCTGTGAATTCCATAAAATAGTACAAGTACTAACTTATTAAACTAATAAGTCAGTGCATGAGGTAAACTTTTAGGTAACTATTAAAATTATAATAAAAGAATTAATAACTATCATGTATATGGAATAATAAAACTGTTTAAATGCTAAAAGGAAGAAAAAGGAAGAAAAATATGGAACAGAAGAGGCAAATTGAAAGAAAAATAGTGATAGACAAATTCAATGATATCAGTAGTTGCATTAATTGTATATGAACAAGATACTTTTAAGCTGCCCTGCTTCTCTAGTCTCTTTTGCAGTTAAGCTTTTCAAATGACTGGTCTCTGAATGCTGTTTTCAAATTTCAACCCACATTAATGAATTGGTTCTGTCTAAACCCACTCTAGACTGCTTTTGCCAAAATTGCCAATGACCTCTGTGATGCACAATTGAAGGGATGCTTTCTAACAGTCATTGTCATATGCCCCCTTGGCAGCACAGGGAAACACTAATCACCTTTCTTTCTGAAACTTCAATTCTCCTCTTGGCCAGATGACACACATTTTCCTGGGCTTTGTTTATCCCTCTCTGGCTACCCTCTCAATAGCTTTTCCTATGTCTTCCTTCTCTGCCCTCCTTCTGCTTAAGTTAAGGGTTCTCTTTTTCTTCCTTTACTTTCTTTCCCTTAGCAATGGCATTGATTTCTGTGACTTTAAACCCTACATAACTCACTACATGGCAAACTATGATATCTATCTTTTTATATAATAACACTTACACACTTCTCAATTTTTCTTCCTAGCTCCAATCTTGAATATCCAAATGCCTACATAAGAAGGACATGCACAATGTCAACACAATACCACACAGTTCAAACTTAACTACTGACCTTTCCTCACTCTATACTTCCATGACCTGCTCCTATTCCAGTAAGTGCTACCTTATCAAACCAATCACTTGTGAAGAAACTTCGATCCTTATCTTACCCTTTCCCTAAGTTATAGATGGGATATTCCCCTCCCCTCCATATTATTGTGTTGAAACCTTAATGTAGAGGCATTTGGAAGGGGGATATTTGGAAATTAGGTCCCTAGGGTTAAGCCTTCATGAATGGGATTAAGACACTTAGAAAAGAGACTTCTAAGACTCCCTTGTCCTTTTCACCATGTGAGACATGAGAAAACATGGTCACATGAACAAGGAAGGGGGTCCTCACCAGGCAGTGAATCTGCTGGTGCTTTGAACCCAGACTTCTCAAACTCCAAAACTGTGTAAAATAAGTTCCCATTGCTTATAAGGTGCCCAGTTTATAGTATTTTGTTATAGCAGTCCCGAAAAACCAAGATACTACATTTAATTCATCACAATCTTACTGTTTCTGGTTCTTAAAGATATCTAGAAATCTGTCTAGTAAAATAATTTTACCTGGGTCAAGACCATTGCCTCTTGCCTAGACTATGGCACTGGCTTTCTAAGTGGAATTTCTACTCCACTCTGATCATTCTCCGAATCATTCTCAATATCAAGTCAGAATGAGCTTTTGAGAATTGCCTTACCTAAAACACTTGATGGCTTTCTATTGTAGTTAGAAGAACATGCAAAAGTCCCTCTTACTCCTCAAGGCCTGTGTGATTGGTTTCTTGCCTTCTACCTTCTAAGCCTAACCTCCTTCTAAGCCTAACCTCTTTCGTTTTCTGCTCTCCACCTTCCACTCTGGTTTTAGCTACACTGGATTTTTTCTATGATCCTCAAACATGACACACCTTTTTCTAGCCTGGAGACTTCATGCATGTTGTTTCTCCTATCTGGAGAATGCTTATTTCAACTTTCTGGCTGGCTAGTTAATATTCAGCCCTCAGGTATCAGCTAAATGTTATATTCTTGAAAAGGAACTCATTACATACTCCCTTCCCCATCCTAATTTATCTAGGCCATTCATTTTACTTTTGTTCCAATTGTCAATTTATTGCCTCACAGCCTCTATCCAAATTCAACTCTTAAAATATGCTCTGTCATAACAGACTGAACTCCTTGACATTTACATTTTCCTTTACATTAAGCATGGTGCTAAGATTTCTCAGTAGAGGGTGCTAGAGGAGCATTGCAGGGGCAAGGGAAGCTCCTGCTCTTTCAACTGCAGCAGGGTGGGACCATAGTGTGAGTATATGGACATCAGGGGGCGCTTTGTCTCATCCATGCACCCACAACACACTGTGCTCCTGAAACCTTGTAACCCTAGTTTGGCCTGGTAATCACTTTCCTGCAACTATCTCCATATGGACTTCTTATGCTCCAGGTCTCCTGCCCACCCTGATGTCCTGATTTCCTCTGTGCACTTCCCTCTTTCCCTAGGTTTTTTTTTTTTTTTTTTTTCTTACAGTCCTTCTCAGACCACCATTTCTTGACAGGGATTTTCTAAAAGTAACACCTTATACTCTAGGCTTTCTGCCATCTGAACACTCTCATTCTCATTGCATAACTATCCAGCAACCACCAGCTGAGATTTGCCTGCCCCATTTATACCCCAAAGGGTTGTTTTCTGTTTGTCCTGTGATTATAGACTTAACTATGGCAATGCAGTGAGCTATGCCATCCAGTGAATTAAACTACTTTTTCTAATGAAATCTGAGTCCCCAGCCTTCGAGAGGGGTCCCCCTTTCAAGTTGGCCATTTCTTGGATATGCTATCTTGGTGCCATAAAGAATTTTCTTATATCTTATATATTATTCTTTTATTATAGTTTAAGAACTCTTTATATTAAACTTCCCTTGTTTAAAAGCATTCTGTGAATCTGTCTCTTGATTCCATCCAGACTGCTGCGATTTTCTTCTTCCTATAATTTTACTTGTTAGAACTAATCACAATTGTGTGTTTACTTCTTAATATGTTTCTTCCACAGAACTATAAGCACAAATAGGGCAGGCTTCGTGTCTGTTTAGTTGCCTTCCCAGTGCTTACATAATGCCTGGCTTATAAAAAATACTCAATAAATTTTTGCTGCATGAATGAATACTGTGAGGCTGAGTTCATTTTCTGCTAATTTATTCTGTTATGTTCTTCTCATGCCCCATTAACTCTTCAGAGTCATTGCTATCTATTCTAAAGATCAGAGATAATGTGTTCTGGAATTTGGAGCACTAAGAGGGATCTGATTTTGGCTCTTTATATACCAAATAAAACTGGTTGTTTTTCCTATCTCCATATTATTACCAATGGTGGCAATGATGGTCACAATTGCATTTGCTCATGATAGTTTTTGTTAGATGTGTACAAACTGTAAAATCCTCAATTCTTTTGAAAACTAGATGCAATTAAAAAAATATTTTAACTCCAACTATTATTATCACTAGAGTTCCAACTTTTTCACATAAATTCTACCCCAGAATTTATACACTCAAGTCCCAACAGGATCTTGTGAGTAATTCAAATGACTGGGATCAGTAAAAGGAAATGAGAAATAGTGGGGATTATGGCAAATTGCACAGCATGCGCTACACCTGAATGCTTTTAATTTAAAAAAATTATGAAAACACCATGCAAGCCAAACACAACACCTGCAGGCAACACCAGTCCTGTACCACTGCCTGGCAAACCCAGACCTAAAATATTGGCTCCAGCAGCCATCTGAATTTCAAAAACCAGGAATCTTCAACCAAGGGGTTCCTGACTCAAAGTTGTTTTCTGTATTTATTTTTCTGAAAATAAAAACTAGCATCTACTATTATTATTATTTTACAAGAGGAAACCAAATTGATCAAAGGCAGGAAGTATATAATGTCAGGATACCAATCTCAAGAAAGAACAATTGGCAAGCTTAGATGAGCTGTTTTTATTTCTGTCTTTTGACTGGATGGGAATAAACTTTGTTGCAATACTCACCTAGGCTACAAATCAAAATTAGCTTGAAAATTTAAAAAAGATTACACAATTTCAAGGACCCCTACTCTTGAAGATTCAGGAAGTAAGAGGGAGGAGGCAGTTTGCCTACAAACTTTGGAAAACTCTAGGGCTTCTGAAGCAACACCCAGACTGGAAAATTCTGGTCTGTTCCACTTTAGTACTCAGACAACAGAAATGAAGGACAGAATACCATTTCTCATCCTAAGTAGAGAGAATTCTATTTTCCTGCACTGGAGGGAGACAAAGTTTTTCAAAGGAGCTTATAGGGATCACATTTCCATGAAAGCAGAGCACTTCATGTTCTGTGTCACAAATATATGGTTTACATTGTATATACCTATATGTGCATACATGCACAACTTAAAGTTAAGAAACTAGGGTAACGTAAATTAAAGGAAGAAAAAATATGATTGTTTAATGAATGAGGTAAAAGATCAAAACTCCCGCTTTGAACTCCAATTATAGGTGGGTCACACATGTGGTCAAAGTGAAGCCTATAATAGGTTGTAAAGTAGCAAGACACAATGGTCCTTTGACAGATGGGGAAGTGATGTACTCCCCAGTGAAAGGAGTCCATCTAGCTCCTGCCAACACCCAGACTATTTTAAGAGAAGTTGGAAATTGAGATGTCCATGTGAAACCTCTGTTTTTTACCATATTTGCATCTGATTAGAAAATATGAGACACTGGATTTCATGGGCCTGAGAAAACACTTATGCTGACAAAATGTGAACTGAACATTAGAACCACCTGAAAAGCTTTCCCCATACATGCAGGCCCTAGGCCCCATCCCAGACTTGCCAAATGAGAAACATCTGGGAGGAGAACTAAGTCTGCATATTTTGAAAATATTCCCTAGATGATTCCAATCTTCACTGATAGGCAGAAATCACTTAGGAGATCTGGAAAATGAAACAAGGTATTCCAGGCCACTTCCCTGGTGCTCTGCCTCAGAAGCCTTAATGACATCCAAGTCCTAACACACATGGTGCCTGGGCTTTGCAGTACCAGCCAGCTGTGCTTTGCCTTAGGCCCACCTTGATTTTATAGGCATTCAGTTTGGTTCTTATTTTCTTGGCTTTGATTGATAAGAAAGTTTTCAGAGAAAATCTGAAAATAGGAGCAGACAAGATAGAAACTTATGCCAGCCTTGATTTATGCAGCAGCAGAGAAAATAAATTACAATTCTCTGAGCTTTTGAAGAAAGAAAAGTTCCCAAGAAGTCACAGAAGAGAACACTGTTTCCAGAATCCTGCAGCATGGTACTATACAAGAGAATACTTGGAACATGAAATAGTTCATGGGACTGCTTTTCCTATAGCTTCTTATTCTTGTCCCAGGATCAGCCCTTACCCCTACCCTCAGTTACCTTTTTATGTTTGTAATAGTAGAGGCAGCCATCATGTTTCAGCACAAACCACCTCTTCCTCCAACCCTTCACGAAGCCAGAGTGAGTCCTCTTATGTAGATAGCCACGGCAGGTGGGCCGAGGGGTATTGGGACAGTGGCTGATGTCAGATCCCACCACCAGAGTCAAGATGTCTGGACCTATAGGCATGAATATGGGATTATTCAGTGGCTAACAAACTTAAAATCAACTGAAAGGACACTAATATTCAGGAAGAGATGAGGAAACAGTCACAGCATTTAGAAATGGAATTAAATAGAATCTTAGCTTAGGAATGAAATGGGTTCCTTGGTAATTTAAACCCTCATGTTTTTTAGGAAAATAAAAATTGGGGAGGGAAAGTGACCTCCCCAAGAACTCACAGCTTACAAGTGGTTGAGTCCCAGGTGTCTGACTTATAGGGCATAGTTCTTTCATTCAACCATAGAGCCCTGTTGGTTCTGATTATGGATTCAAGTCTGTTCACTTTCACTGGTTACAATTATATCAAACTAAATCTTTAAACATATTTTGGTGTGTTTCCTGAGGAGTATGATGATACTTTGCTTTTCTGCCTCATTTATTTGAGATAATTAGCCTCTTTGACCCAAGTAAGCAAAAGGGAAGATTTAAGTCACTGCTTGAATCTGTTGCCAATATTGGCTCTCATCAAAATCACTTACCAACCCTTGAACTTGGAAGTAGAAGGAGATTTAGTAAGGTTAAAGCACTTTTCTTTTCCCTCTACCTATCGAACTTAAGCTGAGAGTTCAACCCTGAGTTTCCAGATTCCTATCGTCTCTTTCTTGGAAAGCCTTTGGTGCCTGAACTTAATGGCATCCCCTTCCCCATAGGACTGTATGGTGTATAGCTTGGGGGGATTGTCCCTGTCCCTGTTAATATGAGGTCATTGTGCCTTGATGCTACCAATGTGGACACAGACTGTTATCATACACCTATCTTTTGATGTCTCAAGACAACATTCTGAATGTCACTCAGATAGACAGCAACCCTGACATGTTTTGAAGACTGCAAATGGGATATGACTTCATTTACAATTCCTCTGAGAGGGAGGCCACATCCCTGAAGGGGGACATTTGGCCTTGGCTGCGCTGACTTCATCATGATGTCTGACATTGAGATTACTGATCTGTTTAGAGCTGTCTATGGAAATGGGGGTCAGTGAGGAGACTCCTCTTCTATAAATGACAAGCTCCAACCCAGGGGATCATTCCTGGCTGAGCCAAATGGCCCTGAAAATAAAGATTTGTCCCAGAAAGGCTGACACAGTCTTAACTTTAGCAGCACGCAATGCACCTTGGTAATTAAATAACTCTCTGTGTGTCAAGATAATTCTTCATTGCCATGTAAATACATTTTAATTTATTGAACTGCCCTTAAGCTCCTGTCAAAAACACATCCAGAAAAATTAGAAGAAATGCTCCAGATTGACCAGCAACCCACAAATGTCTTTGTCTTTGGACTTCAGTCCCCAAAGAACTGCACTCCTGGACTAATATGCATAGTTGACACATTTGCCAATTTATTTATGTACTGTTGCAGTGGGTGCCCCTCGAGGTCATTGTCCTCTTGCTTACACAGACTGCATATGGGTTTCTCTGATACTGATCACGCTAAGCTTGTGTTTCAGCCTGGCCATAAACATAACTTGGTGTACCACAAAAAAATTCTCTCTGGGGGAGGGACACAGATGGCCCTGCTGCAGCATAGTGTCATCATAGTAGAAGAAAGTTTTTCACATGCAGGGTTAGGATATGAGTCTGAAGCATCAGAAGTTTCTGAGATCCAAACAGCTGTCGGGCAGTGGTGGTTTTATACTGTTTATCCAATTCTATCAGGGCCCAGAGGACTTGGACCTGACACTCACAGAGGAGCTTGATTTAAGACTTTAGACATTTTGATGTTATCTTCAAATAAGGTTATTAGTAGAGTCAATGTAATTTGTGTGTGTGTGTGTGTGTGTGTGTGTGTGTGTGTTTTAAAAGGACTAAATTGTCAAGTAGGAACATTTAAAACCTGGTTTTGTTATCCTTTATTTGTTAACTTACTGGGAACCTAAAATTAGGAAGTGTCTTCAGAGTTCATGCTTTTGAAACCAAATATAAATGCAAATCAGTGATTTGCTAAATTGCATATCCTTATTCAGTGGACCTGGCATAGGCCTAAGATTCTGAATTTGCAACAAACTCTCAGGTAATGTTTGACCACAATTAGAGTTGCAAGTTCCCAGACAACTCTCAGTGTCCAAGAGGCTATGTTACTTAGCACAGTCTTTGCCACCAACTTCCATATTTCTTCCTTTCCTTGACTATGACTTAATGTCCTCTGCCTGCTTTCATTTTCAGTCCCAATATTTCTCAACAACAAAACTAGCTCCCTCCTTTACTTCTTTTTCTTTGTGTCTCCCCAACCTGGAGAATTACTTTCCTCTCTGGACATCTTGTTTGCTTTTTGGCAGTGGGTGGGATAAAGGATGTGGGAAGGAGAATGTCTACAGCCTGAGGTGAAAGAGTCAAGACAACTTCCAGTATCTTGAGATGAAGGAGCTTGAAAATTCAGTCTTTAGCAAATTTAGTTCTTTGGTGATGATGTCCTTCAAAACAAAAGCTACCCAGCAAACTCTTCTTCCCTAGCACTTTGGCCCAGAGTTTTGAAAGTAAAGAGTTGTGTGAGGTTATTTACAGCTACAGAATAGAGAAAAATAATTTCTTTTTCTAATTCACACTTTCTCCTAGGCTTACTGTCTTCTTATTATGCCACCAATCTTAAACTGTGTCAGAGTCACACCTCTGCTGTCAGACAAACTCTACCACCCTCCAAAGCGCAGTAGAGAAATGTGCAAGACAGTACTGTCCCGGAGGGCTTGCTCTGTGCTCGGCAGCTAAGGGCCTGGCCTCCAGAGGTATCTGTGTGTTTGATTTTAGTGAAGCCTGCACTTTAGTGAAGCAAAGAGGCCCTGATGAAGGTGGAGGACTCTGGACTGATTAAGCTATACTGTGTTCCTTTACTCTTTTCATTGTTGACTAAATTTTCTATTGAGTCTGCAAATAATGAGCCCTATACATGTATATAGAAGCTGAAAGCAGAAGTAAGAGACACCTAACTAAAACAAAAATTCACAGAGACATTGTCATTCACAATGTGACACTGAGAGCTTTTTAAAAATTTATTTTGGTCTTCCTGTCAGCAAAATAAAGGTATTTTGAACAGGTGTATGTGATTGGTACTATTGAATAGTCATCCTAATTATAAAATTAGACTTTGTAATATTCAGTGAATCCCCTTTGTCACACTAGTCTGGGGAGATTACATTGGTGTTGGAGCCTAAGAAAACAGACTGGTAGTCATAGGGCTGTGGCATGTCTCTAAGTTGCTGGGCTGTGCTTTGATGCAGGAGTGTTAGTGAAAGAATCATCAGGGAGCATTTACTCCAATTACAAATGTGCAGACCACTTCCACAAATTTCTTACCAATGAATCTGACATGCAGCTAGATTTAGGATTCAGTATTTGGCAAAAAGTGACTTGATGTTCACAAATATAAATCATTTTCGTGGTCCCGAATATTCTTCTCGTGGACCCACTGCTCCTCAATAATCCTATTTTGTTCTGCCTTCTTTCACTATTACTGCTTATACATTTTAGAATGTAGGTGGAGCTAAAGTTGTTTTTTGGGTTCTCACTCAGGAAGCATTCCTCTGTTGTTGATGAACGGGGGTGTTCATGACTCTCAGATCAGTTGATTGTTACACTCAGATTCTGGCACATGATTTTCTTTGAGTGCAAGATTTCTCTTTGCTTTATTTTATTTTGTTTTGTTTTACTTCGTTTTCTCCTCAGGCATTCTGTCCCTCCCAAAAGATACTGAATGTGGAATTTTGTGTATGTCTCTTTATTTTAGAGTTCTCCTTCTCTGTTTCTCCTGCTCTGTTTCTCCCCTTCTCTCTCTCATTTTCAACTCAAAACCATGTTTTACAAATCTATCCATGGTGCTGGCTAAATGTGTGTCTTGGACACGCTGTAAAGTGAGGTGTAGAAACACAGAGTGTGAATTTCTTGGAGTTTACTTACCCTTTCATCTAGTGGTGGTGACCCAAACTTCCTGTAATTCTTTTCTACTACAAGGGCATTTGTTTCATCACAACAAATGCCCTTGTATGTCTCCCTTTGTAGTTTTTTGGGCTTGTCTGTGCTAAAGTGCAACTGCTAAGACATAAGATTTATAGGTACTGCCCTAGGAACTGCCAGATTGCTCTCTGAAATGCCTGAATCCCCAAAAGAGTGCATGAGGAGGCTCATTTCCTTATCCTTACAGGCTTGTCAAACCTGGCTATTATTTCAATCTCCTTTTTTTTTTTCTGAATCTCGTGGATCTTAACTATCATCTTGCTGATAATTTGCATTTCATTGATTACTAACAAAGTTATTCTTCTATGATGTATTTTATTGACAATGCTTTTAACTTTACAGTTGAGGTCGTTAATACAGCTGAAGTCCAAATTGTAAAATGTATAAAGGTTAAGCCATGATGCTTGAATCTAGCTAACTTCTCTATAAAAGTGAGATTCTAGATATTTTGTGGAGTTACCTTTTTCATATATGAAACTTTAATTAGTATTTGAGCTTTCTAGTCCTTTTTCCTCACTAGTCTTTATCTTTTCTGTGAAAGAGCTCCATCTTTTATTTATTATTATGGATTTGTAATACATCCTTATATCTGGTTTGCAAAGTCCTTTGCTTTGGCTTGCCTTATTCACAAATGACACAGCTATTTGCAGATATTTAGTCTTCTACATGTTCGAGGATAAATGTGACAATCTACACAGAATTCACTAAAATTTATTGGAATATTATTGAATTTTTACATTAATGTTGGTTGAATTAAGATCTTTGTAAATTTTTTCACCCTATTTCCAGGTATTTAAATTTATTTTTATATACCTTGAGGAAGTTATAAATATTTTTTGCAAGAAGTTCTTGTAATTCTTAACTATCCTGTAATTTGGTGCTATTGTTAATCATATATCATTTTTCTCATGTTTATTACTAATGTAGGCAAATATTACTGATTTTTATAATGTGATCTTGATTTGGTCAGTTTTTGTCTATTTAGTTCTAGAAGTCAGATTGTTGATTCAGTTATAATCATATAATCTGCAAAACATAACGTTTTTTTCTCTTCCCTCCTGGAACATATCTATTTATTTCTCTTGCATGTGTTATTGAATTAGTTAGGCTTTTTAATATTTTGATAAATAGGGTTGTTATTATCAGCATTGTTTTTTTTTCAATATCAAAAGAAATGCGTCCAGAGTTTCTCTGTTAAACGTTTTGTTCTTGTGTATGCACAAGATTAAGATTTTGGTAGTGTTATGGTTTGGATCTTTAAAGTCCCCCAAAGGCCCATATGCTAAGGTTGGTGGTTGACCTGTGGTTGGGAGGTGGTGGAACCTTTAGGAGGTAGACCTAGTGGAAAGAAATTAAGTCATTGGGATTGTGACCTTGAAAGGATATTGAGAATCTGTCCCCATTTTTTTGCCTCTCTTGCTTTCTGGTTGTCATGAGGTGAACAGCCTCCCCTGTCAAGCACTCTTGCCATGATGGACTGTGCTACCACAGGCCCAAAGCAATAGGACCAAGCCATCATGGGTTGAAACCTTTGAAACTATGAGCTAAAATAAACTTTTCCTCTTTATAAGTTGATTTTGTTTAGGTATTTTTCATAGTAACAGGACCATAGCAATAGAAAGCTAATAGGAAGATAGCCTTTCTCAAATTATGAAAGGAAATCACTATTTCTACTGTTTAGTGAACTTAAAAGTTAAAATTGAACTTTATAAGTTTCATTAACATTTTTATTTTGTTTATTGACAGTTCCTGTGATTTTGTCTTTAGATTATGAATGTAATGAATTACATTAAATATTTTCTTATGATAAACCACATATAAGGGGATAAACTTCTTGATTATGATATGTGTCTTTTTCAAAAATGATTTGATTCAGGTGTCCTCTATGTTTTTGGGGGGAGTACCAGAGATTGAACTCAGGGACACTTGGCCACCAAGCCACATCCCCAGCCCTATTTTGTATTTTATTTAGAGACAGGGGCTCATGGAGATGCTTAGCACCTCCCTTTTGCTGAGGCTGGCTTTGAACTTGAGATCCTCCTTCCTCAAATTCTGGAACCACTGGGATTACAGGCTAGGTGACCCAGCTAGGTGTCAACTATTTTTATTAGGATGTGGGCATCTATAAACTCATAAATGAAATAGATTATTAATAATTTGTTATTCATACAATCTGGTTCTGGAATCAAGGTTACAAGAGGCTTATAGAATGAAGCATTCACGATTTTCTGGAAAAACTGTGTAAAACATGGATTGTGTGTTCTTAGAAAATTGGATGAATCTGAAATAAAAAAAAAACATCTAATGGGCTTTTGGATGTAGGATGGGGATGGGGATAGGGGAGGAATGAAAATGGGGGAGATGTGAGGTGGAATCTTCATTTAATAATATAGTCTGTACAGATTTTCTATTTTTCTCTTGTACTAATTCAGGCACTCTAATTGCTTGTAGAAAATGTTCCTATTTATCTAAGTTTCAAATTCATTTATACAAAATATAATTTATTTTATTATTTCTAAAATCTTGTATATTTTTCATTTTCTTTCTTTTTGTTTTATATTTTATTTATTTATAATTCTTTTATTGTTATTATTCATCATTGTTACCAGAGAATTGTCCATGTTACAAATCTTGATAGAATCCATTCTTAATTTTATTAATATTCTGTATTTTTATTTAAATTTTCTATTTTAATATTTTCTACTCTGAACTTGATCCTTTATTTCCTTTTGGTTTCTTGGGGTTACTCTGTTGCTTGTTTTCTAATTTATTGGGTTAAAGATTTACTCATTTGATTTAAATTTTTCTTGCTTTTGATGAATATATTTAAACTATACATTTCATCTGAATACTATTTAGTTGTGTTCCCCAAATTTGAAATGTAGTGTTTTTATTGTTACTCAGTTCTAAATAATGTAGTAATTATCCAGCAACATTTTAAAATATTTTTATCCTTAGAACTTCTAAATGAAGTTTTTTAAATTAATTAATTAATTTAACTTAATTACATTATGGATGGAGAATATAATCTATATGATGTTGAGTGTCTGGAATTTTTTGAAACTTCATTCTTAGCCTAATATATTGTCAATTTCTGGAACGTTCTATTGTATTCAGGAAAGAGTCTGTATGCTCTGTAGGATATAGAATTTATTCTCTCTAAATCTCTGAACCAAGTTCAAATTTACTAATACTTTTTTCAGATTTTAAATATTATTCTTCTTACTGATAATAAGAATTAATAATAAAATTTTATTTATTATGCAGCATGATATCTACCCTGTTAACAAAATTTTAAGTATATAACACACTGTTGTTGACAATAGGTAAAATGTTCTAGAGATCTCAAGAGCTTATTAAGTTGCAAAACTTAAATTTTATACTCATTGATTAGCAGCTCCTTTTTTTTTAACCTTCATCTAGCTCCTGGAAACCACCATTGTATTTTTTGATTCTATGATTTTTGACTATTTGAAATACCTCACATAAGTGTAATCATTCAGTGTTTTTCCTATGACTAGGTTATTTCACTTTGCATAATATCCTCAAGGTTTATCTATGGTGACATATCTTCAGAATTTCCTTCTTTTTAAAGACTGAATGATATCCAGTTATGTATATATTGCATTTTCTTTAATTCATCTACCAATGGACATTTAGATTTTTTCCCCATCTTACCTATTATGAATAGCACTGCAATGAACATGGGAGTGCAGATTTTTGGGATTCCCATTTCAATCCTTCTGAAGACATACCCACTACTGAAAGTTCTAGATCAGATGATAATTCACTTCAATTTTTTTGAAGTCCCTTCATACTATTTTCCATAGCAGCTTCACATTCATTCCTGTTAACAGTATGCAAGAATTTCAATTTTTCCACATCTTTGCCAACATTTGTTGTCTACTGTTTTTATTTTATTTTTGTAATAGACACCCTGACAGATATGAGGTGATATCTCAGTGTGGTTTTGATTTGTATTTCCATAACAGTTAGTGACACTGAGCATATTTTTGTATACTTGATGATTCTTTGTATGTCTGTTTGGAGAAGTGTCTATTCAAATCCTTGGTTCATTTTTTAATTGGATCATTATGGTTTTATTTGCTCTTGAGCTTTAGGAGTTCCTTATACACTTTGAAAATTAACTCTACTGAGAAGGTTTATAGTTTGAGGTATTCTACTGGTTTATCTTTGGTTTTGTTACCTGTATTTTTATTTTTATATCCCAAAAATCACTGCTAAAATCAATATCATGAAAAAAATCTCAATTTGTTTTCTTCTAGATGTTTTAGTTCTTAAATTTTAAATTCATTTTGAGTTGATTTTTGTGTATGGTGTAAAACAAGGATCCAATTACATTCATTTGCATGTGGAAATTGGGTTTTTTCAACACCATATTGAAGACACTATTTCCACCCATTCTTGGTATGCCATCAAAGATCAGATGACTATATATGCATGACTGTATTTCTGGGCTATCTATTCTGTTCAATTGAACTATTTGTCTGTTTGAAGGTCAGTACCTGTTTCAATTACTGTTATTTTGGAATATATTTTGAAATAAAAAACTGTGATGTCCCTACCTTCACTCTTTTTTATCAAGATTGATTTGTGTATATGCAATCTTTTGTGTTTCCATATGAATTTTAGCATTGGTTTTTCTACTTCAGTAAAAAAATGCTACTAGGATGTTGATAATCATTGCACTGACTCTGTAGATTACTTTGGGTAGTATAGATATTTTAATACCATTGAGTTTTCCAATCAATGAACCAAGGGCATTTTTCCATTGTTTTTATCTTCTTAATTTCTTTTTGTTGTTGTTAATTTTTTTGTTGTTGATGGACCTTTATTTTATTCATTGATTTATTCGCAGTGCTGAGGATCAAACCCAGCACCTCACCCATACTAAGCAAGAGCTCCACCATTGAGCAACAACCCCAGCCCTTCTTAATTTCTTTCATCGGTGTTTTGTAATTTTTGGTGTATAAGTCTTTCACTTCCTTAGGTAAATTCATGCCTAAGTTTGTTATTCTTTTCAGTGCTATTATAAATGGTATTGCTTTCCTAATTTCCTCTTCAGATAGTTTGTTGTTAAGTGTATAGAAAAACAACTTATTTTTTGAATGTTGATTTATTTTTATCTGCAACTTTAGAGAATTCAATTCTTTGTTCTGTTTTGGCATCTTTGGGTTATCTACATATAAGTTCATGTTGCCCACAAATAAGGATAATTTAACTTCTTCCTTTATGATCTGGATGCATCAGACCTATTTAATAATCCAAGTCTAGCTAGACATTTACCAGTTCTTTGGGCAGACATTGAGATGTTGGGAGGTTGCACACATAGATCAACTCCTTTTCTCCCTAGGTTTAGCTAAGAGCTAGAATTTTGTCTCCTTGTTCTATGCTGAGCAAGGGAAAATTAAGGTGTTTATCAGCTGAAGCTTCCATGTCCTTCTCAGATCTCCAAGGCTGGAGAGCCAATCCTCTGAAACTCCACTGGAAAAGTTGGAGTGGTTGATGTGCACACCAATCCTTTCCCTTCTCTTAGAGAAGGTGGCAGTTAGTGGTTCTTTTCCTGATGAAATGGTAGAGTAGTGGGTGTAAGAATTCAGGTGAGAGACTGTCACAAATCTCCCTTCTAGCTTCAGTGAGCCTGGCTTATTGTTTTCCTGGGATAAGGCAACTTTTAGTTATTATCTGGATTTCTCAATTTTCTTGTGAATTGTTGCTAAATTGGCATGTTTGTGTGACAAAGGAGAGCCTGGCACTTCTTTCATCCTGCTTACATTATCCATTACTGATGCTTTCTGTTTGGATATTTTAATCACTTTATGAGATTAGCAAATTCTGAGTTAAAATTGTCCTGGGGGAAGGCTAATATGGACAGTGGGAAACTTTAAGTTATTTCTTCACTTCTATTTCCCATGATTAATATAAAACCATTTTGGATTTATATTTCTTCTTGCCATAGAGTTTCATCTGGGAATATTTTAAACAAATTTTTCTAAAGCTATGAATGCTGACATATGTGTTTATTGTGCACTTACATTTAAGTAATAGTTTAGTTGACTATTACACTTGAGTCATACTGCCAATTTCCTGTAACATTATGAAAACATTACTCCATCATATCCTAGCATCTGGTGTTATTGTTAAAAAGTTCAATGCCAATCAAATTTTAATTCCTTTAGTGACAGTATGATTTCTGTCCTTAAAGTTAAAATTTTTCTTCTTTTTTGATATTCTTAAATTTCACCTCAAAATGCCAGTATGAGGGTTTTTTACCCCTATCTTCTAGGTAATCTGTGAGCATTTTCTAAATTATCTCTTCTTTCATTAATTCTGGAGAAGTCTTTTATTTTTCTTAAAAATATTTTTCCTTTCACATATTTGCTTTTTTCCTTCAAGCACTCTTGATTGAAATATCATGTTGATTTTTATAATTTATCATCTGTATTTCTAATTGTTCTCATGTATTTCCTTTTTTCATTTTTTAAACTTTCCTGATACTTTCTGTGAGAGTATTTACACTAAATAGTTTAAATCATTTAAAAATATCTCTACTGTATTTCTCATTACTCAATTCACCTACTGCACCTTTAATTTCAACAAATATCTTCTTTATATCTAGTACTGACAATTGTTTCTTCTTTATATCTGCTTTTCTGTTTCATACATAATATCATATGAATGTCCTCCCTCGTCACTTTTATATTTACTGATAATATTTTAAATGCTTGTTCTCTCAGATGTATTCCTTTATTTGCTTTGCTTGCTATAGATTTTTTGAATGTTATTCTTTTATTGTAACCATGTTTCTCAGATGTCTTATTATTTTTAATAGACAACTTCCATTGCTCTGAGATTATTAAAAAGTTCCAGAAGGTGTGTACAGGGAGAAGGTTTAAAACCCAGGTGTCCCTCTTGGGGTGGTAACAGGGTCCTCCTCAGGGCTATAAGCCGCTCAGGTTGCTGTCTTGTCCCAGCTACTGTGTTTGTATCATTTACTTCATTACCAGATGATTCTGAATCTCAGAAAAATCTCTTTGTTCTTCTGCTATAGACTATTGTTTTTTAACTAAAAACTTTGCTATAATCAATTAATCGTAGCAATGTGCAGATTATGCCTGAGTGAGGAATGATCAACTCCCTAATCCAGCTGGACTCATCTCACTGACTGCCCACAATAGGTGTTGCCATTTTTATGGCTTTTAGAGGTGTTGGGATGGAGAATTTGTCACCCAGGGCCACATGGAAGAGAAAGACAATAATAAGCAGTTGCTTAGCCTATTTCTTATAGGAGACACTTGGCCCTCTTTTATTATTAGTTGTAATTACCACCTCTCACATAACTATGGTGCAAAATGATCTTCCCTGCCCTCTCTCTGTCTGTCCTTAATTGAGCATCTCAAATCTAGAATGTTGGGTTTGAGGATTGGCAAAGACAGGTTCACAGTCTTCATTGGGGAGAGGCAGGGGTAAAGGTGGCAAACAAGGAGTGGTTTACTCCAGGTTATAACAGCAAAACTTCTTACCAAGTAGCTCCCAGGAGCAGCACAAGCTAGGGTAGTGAATTTGGCCTTTCTCCCACTATGAACATTAGTTGATAACTTTGTCAGAACCCAGAAACCTCTCCATTCAAGTTGAAAAGATGTTTTCTGCCTTCCATTAACTGATATATTGAGGTGAAATGGTTCAGAATTGCAAAGAATATTAAACTTCTTGGGGAAAAATAGAGATATTAAGAGAAAAAATATTAATGGAGGTTCATTTAACTAAAAATATTATAAAAAGCAACTATTTCTGAGAAAGAACCTAGGAACAACTAAATCCAGAAGCAAGGGATAAAATTCTTTTATGGTATGGGATACTATCAATTCATTATTATAATCATGATTGTATTACTTCGATTTCTCAGCTGTTGTGCATAAACTATAAATGTTTGTGTAAGACTTGTATGTAGTTGCTACCTAAGCTTAATTGACAATGTTCTTGGATTCCTGGTACACCTGGTACAAGTACTACAGAACAGCAAAACACCAAGGCAAATTATACCTCAAAAAAAATTCAGAATCCTCATCAGGACGCAATACTTGTTGGTGATTTTCTTATGCTAGTCCACACTAGAGAAGTCTCACTGTTGCAAACCCTGAAGCATGAGAAAGGCAAGTGACAACTACTGCTTGAGAAGTGTGGTCTCTCCCAAGTACACACATTTTAAATATCTTATTGTATAATATGCTTCAATGGCACTGAAGTATGTCTGCAACCCTTAGGGAACCAGGGATGGATATCATACCAAATAATCCCATGATGGAACACAACATTTTCCAGCTGTGTACTTTTAGGTCTGCAGGGAGATAATAATTTGTAACATGGTCCAAAAAAAGTAAGTTGTTTTACAGAGAGGATGATAGTATTAACCTTTCCACAAAGTTCAATGTGAGGAGATGCAAGGATATGGGGCATGCATTATTGCTGTTCTTGTGGTGATTCTTTGTTAGAATTGTTTTAAAGGAAAGCCTCAGGTGACCCTAGCAGAATGTGCAGAAGTTTTAGACCAGAGATTGATTGATTGATTGATTTCTTTTTTTCTTTTCTACATTAAAAGTTAGAGGCTCTTAACTTTCCAAACTGATGGAAAGACAGAGAAGAAAAAAGGAAGGAAGGGAGGGAACAAGTTATGCAAGCAGGAAGAAAGGAAATAGTAAATGAATCCTTGTACCGAGAATCTCTTTTTGTGTGTGTATGTGCAAGGAGTTTTAAAGAAATATATTGGTAATGAAGAGTGTTCCTCTTACTGCCATTTTCTGGTTTCATTTTCTGACTGACCATCAATACAAAAAGTACATGGAATAGACAATTCCTATAGAAAACATGCTGATGACAAAGTATTAAAGAGGCATCTTGGGAGAGAAGGGAATTTATCTCCTTGGTGCAGTCACCCCCTCCTCACGTTTGAACTGTGTACTGCAGCTCTCTGCCCCTTTGTATTAACTCTGGACTCTGTAACTGGCCCACCTACCTTTCCTGGCGAGGTGCACAGCTTCTGCATGCTCCACACTGGTGACCTCGGTACCATTGACAGACAGCACCACATCTCCGATCAGGAGCCCAGCTTCCTCAGCAGCACTGTCTGTAAGCAGACAGACAATGGTCTCATTGAGGGAGGGTCCCACTTGAGGGTCCTGCTGTTTGTACTCTTTTAAAAAGGCTTTCTCTAAAGGGCCTTTATTTCCAACTTTAGACAATTCCCTATGTCATTAATAAGAAGGAAAATGCTCTCCTTGCCACCTCCCTTTCATTTTCTGGACTCCCACATTCAGCTGGTTGTCTGAGTGGCCTCTTTGCAATATAATAGCAAAGCTGCTCAGAAACGCAATCTATTCATCCAACAGAAGGTTGAACTGCTAGTTCTCATTCCTCATTGCTGCTAGGTCTCTTTGTAACCCTGAGAAAATCACTTAACCTCAATATCTTCATCTATAAAAGGAGGATGGGGGCAGGGCAGAGCTTCTCTGCAGGATTGTTGAGGGAACAAGTAATTGAAATACTTACAAAGTTGTGCAAAAACAGATCTTGGAGTGTTCAGAGAAAAAAGAAATAAAGCTGCTTTTACTTTCATTGTATATGCTCCTCCCTGAGCAATTACAGAAAGGAAAGCAAAAATAGTTCAAGGCTTAGAACTTGGGCTGTGAAAGATGGGGAGGACCTTTCCAGAAGTTATTTATTTTATCCTTGGATTCTAGCATCTGCACTTACTGCAACATATCTAACATTTTCTATGGATAAAAAAGATGTAATAAGCTATTTCAAGGTTAATTAATTTTTAATAAAGTCTTCCACATATTTGGCCAAAATTCTTATGTCCCTTTTTTTCCTCTGTGCTTCATTTTATGCTTGTTTCCTCTTTCCTAGATCTCAGTTCTCGGTGCATGTGTGCTGTTCATGGACATGCAGAGTATTATGCAGCAACATAGGGATTTTATTATGCAGAATGTTATACATCTCAAAGATTTTAATCTTAAAGCATAGATCTATTGGTGAGGTAACAGACTATTTCCAGTAACGGCTACAGTCTGTTTAAATCTGTTCGTAATAGTAGGGAAGGCCTTCTCTGCTTGATAAGCAATGACTCACCAATACAGGAGGGCAGGTAAAGCATAGTATTTGACGTTTTGTTAATTTACATAATATCATGCTTGAACCTAATTGAAGTCTCATGGTATGGGTGACCATTTGAATATATTCCTCCTTAGTCTAAAAGAACTCAAAGCACTTACTTTGGCAATGCCTTCTAAATTAAATTCCAAAATGACAACATAGGTCCAGAGAAAATTTCTCATTTTTTTTGTATTCCCCATGGTACCAAATATTAAGTCTTATATATTATAGTCTTCTAATCAATGCATATTGAATGAATGATTGAATGATGATAAGATTTTATGTCATAATTTCATTTGCAAAAGAAAAGTCATGCTTAATCAAAAACTGTATTTATAATACAGTGAGTGACAAATATATTAAAAAACAAAGGCAATAATATGAAACTTTGGAAACGGACATTTCAATCCAATTTGGAGTAGTTACAAAATGCTTTTCAGAGGAATTAGAACTTGGTCTGACTGATTAATAAATAGATTCTCTTTAGTGAGGAATCACAGGGAGGGCAGAGTGGCTGAGAGTGCTGGGCGTTCACAAAGCCGATTACTTTTGACTTTTGACTCAGGAGCTCCTTTGCTGTTGTGCATGCAATATATATGAATTCTAGCCATTGGACTGTGAACCAAAGTGAAGTGTGCCACTTCTAGACCTGGCCCATAACAACATCCCAAGAGCCAATCCTTCATAGTCTTCTCCCATCTGCCTGCCAGATGCTGATGATTTCAAGGCCCTCAGGGATGACAACACATAAGAAAAAAGAAACCTAGGTATCATGAAACATTATTTGGTATAAAACTATTCTCCAACCAAGAACATCCACAATAGACTAATAACATGACATGACTAACAACCTTTTTTTTTCTTCCAGTTTCTGCTCTTAAGTCATAAATATCTTTTTGTTTTAAAGCTAACATAATCTCAAACAATCTGAAAAGCACGAAAGTAAAAGTAATCTGAACAAAGTTATGGAAACAATGTTTTAACACATGTCAAAGAGGTAGTGACTCAGATTAGCTGGAGCAGAGACTGTGAATAGACATTGAGGAGAAGGCAGGAAAGATGACCAAAGTACAAAGGGTCTTGATGGTGAAGATGCAGAAGTTGTACTTGGTCCTTCAACAACAGAGAGCCATTAAAGGTTGTGATCAGAAAATATATATGCAGCTGTTTTTAAGAGATTAATTTAGAGTAGGGAGAGATTACATTAGAGATTATACTACATTGGATCTGTATGGAAATTACTCCTAAAATTAATGCAAACCTGAAATATGACTGCTGCAAAAATGGGAACTAGAAATGAGATATAAAAATCTGTCATGGGAGCACAAACATTTAATTGCATTCATTGTGTTTTAATGGACTGTAAACACCTCATGGACAAGTAAAATTTCTTAATTATTTTGATATTTCCCATGCTTCATATAATCTCTGACACATGGCAGGAGATTTTTAAGTATTGGTTGAATATGTGTATTGTTTTTAGATACACTGAGATTAACTTGGAGGAGAAAATTGAAAATGTTCATTTGAGTTATTGAAAAATATGTTTCAAACCTAGAAAAGAAGATGGGCCCAAGAAACAGATTCATGATTCTTAACAAATGGGACAAATGTAAGGAGAGAAATCAGAGCATTGAAGACAAAATCTTGAAGAATAATTAACTTTAGAGAGAGGAGAAAAGAGGGGGTAAAGAGAATATAAGAAAAGAACAGATATTTATTAGCATGGACCCAGGAGTAAAAGTCAATGAAGACAGTGAAGAATTTTAAGATAAAAAGAAATCAAAAGTGTCAGGTTTGACTTGGGCAGCTACAGGGGAAGTAGAAGGAAAATATTGGAGTATTTGTGCCAATCAATAGGCTAAATGATTAACTAGATAAAGTTATAAAGCACTAACATAAATGTAGTGGTCCAGTAATAGGTTGTCATTCCTAAGTAAAATTTGATTTTAAATAATATTTTTACTGAAAGAGTCTACTATTATGAAAATAATCCTTTTAAAACAAGTACCTTTATTGAAATGTAATTCACATACAATCTACTTGTCCATGTAAACTGTGCAACTAAATTGTTTTTAGTATATTGATGGAGTGGTGAAACCATCATGACAATCTAATTTTAGCACATTTTTGTCACTATGAAAAGAAACTCTAGTCAATAACAGTTACTCTCTATTCCCCCACAGCTCAGCCTGACGCAACCCCTAATCTGCTTTCTGCTTCTCTGGACTCACTACTGTGACTATACCCTTCCATATAAAATGAATCATAAAACATGTGGTCTTCCTTGTTTGTCTGTATTCACTTAGCCTAATGTTTTCAAGATTCATCTGTTATAAACTGTCATATATTCCTTTAGCTGACAAACAATATTCATTGTTAAAATACAGTACATTTTTAGTCCAATCCATCACTTGATGGGTATTTGGGTTATTTCACATTTAAAAAGATAAATACACCACTATGTAAATTTGTACTCAAATTTGAAATTTGCGAACATCTGTTTTCATTTTTTATGGGTTTATACCATAAGTGGAATTGCCCCAAGTGGGAACTCCATATCCAACATTTTGAGGAATAGTCAGACTGTTTACCAAAGTGACTATACAGGTTTATATTCCCATCAGCACTGCATACGTGTTCTGGATGTCTCTATATTCTTGTCAATGTTTGTCATTATCTAACTTTTTTTTTATTACAGCTCTCCTAGTGGGTGTGAAGTGGTATCTCTGTGGTTTTGATTTGTGGTTCCCTGATGGCTACTGATGGTGAACAATGTTCACTCGCTAATTGGTTATTTATAAATCTCCTTCAGAGAATTGTCTATTCAAATCCCCTGCTCATTTTAAAATTGTGCTATTTTTGTATCATTAAGTTATGAGAGTGAAAATGATTCTTGTTTGTAGAGGAATTATTTATGGAGTGTAACTCTTTTAGTAGTTCATGTAATTGCTTTTAACTTTAGTTATCAGGGGTACTGATTGTGTCCCAGTATCTTGCAATGCAACTTGCAAGTTTTCCTTTAGTAATTATGGTGGGAGTTTTAGGCATTGGAACTTCTTGGGGGGAGATATTTCAACGTAGCCTCGTGATATATACTACATAGATGTTTGTCCTAATTGAGGTTGATCTTGGGGGCAGATGAAAGTGTTCAGTCTACTTTGCTGGAGGGAAATAAGACCATGATTTTCTAAATTTACATTTCCCTCTAATAGGGTACTTGACTGCACAGTTCTGTGTTTATTATGAAGAAGTGAATGCTGAGCTACTCCATCTTTTCTTGCATATTTACATATAATGCAGAATCTGAAAACCTTATAATTAAAAAAGGAGCTTGTACTGTTCATTTAAAAATTGTACTATAACAGCAGCATTTAAAATGCTAGAGCTTCCAAAAAGATGGGCCTTGTTCAAAACGTCCTCTATAGTTTGCCTTTCCTTAAATTTATAGTTTTCTTTTCAAGTTTGCTTGGTATCAAAGTTGAAACATCTGTTTCTTTTGTTTATGCCAACAGATCTCACAGCATTTAGGCTTTCATAGAAAATGTTCATGCAAATGCCAGCCGGGTGTGGGCAATTAGTTATGTAAGCTCCAAGCAAGCTCAGTCTCTCTATACTTATGGATAATCATTTCCATCCCACCTACAGGTCTCATCGCTTTATCTTTTTATCTTCAGTGTGTAATTAAGCCTCTCTACTGCATTCAGAACAATGTTTTGTGGTATGAATAAGATTCTCAGAAGGGCTGAAAATATGTGTAATTTTAAAGTCCCTCAACCCCTCATTTAGTAGATTTGACTAGACAATGGATTTCAGAGGGTGCTCTTCTGCATTGAGGAATACATTTTAAAAAAGAGAACTAGACTCAGCAGCTACATGAATCCCTGCCAGGGCAGCACTTTCTTATGATGAATAAAATCCTAGGTTAACTATGTATTGCACCATTTCTAGTACAGTAAAGATGTCTTAGCTTTTCCTATTACAAAAACCTTAGGGGCTTCTAAATAAAAAGCCATTTGCAAAGCAAACATTTTTGTATGTCTCACATTTGAACAGTTGCAAAGATCAAAAATTAATTATATCATAACACCTTATTAATCTACATTAACTTATTTTATCTATAAGGGCAGGCACAAAAGGTATGTAAAGATTTAGGATATTTTGCAAAATTCTACTGAATTTATAAAATCAGACCAGATTGATTTTTAAAGGGTAATAATTTTTATATTCCTTACAAATTCCATTGTCTCTGTTGAAGACTAATTTCATGAATTCTGAGGGAGAGAAAGGAAAGGAAGGGAGGGAAATGGGAAAGAAGAGAGGGGAGAAAGAGAAAACAAGAAGGGGAGCAAGGGAAGAAGGGAAAGAGAAAGCAGAATGGGAAATATGTGGAACATCCTTTAATAAATTTCTCATGAATAAACATTGATTTTTTTAAACCCAGATTTCTATAAAAAATGTAGTAAGAAATCTGAAGCCATTTGGTGCTAAAATATTGCTTGTCTTCGCATCTGTAAAACAGAGATAACATGGCACACAACTGTTTTGTGTTTTTGCTCATACAAAGGACACTAAGGAGCCAAGTAAAACCGACCTAGAAAATATTTGCAATTTTTATCTTTTGTCATCTGAGCCCTGCTACCAAGTTCCTCTTCAGCTCTGTTTTGTCACTTCTTTGGAGTTCACCTTTCCACCCCTAGATCCCACTGACATGAGAAAGACTCCCTCACTTCTCTCATCAGTCAAGAAATAATTTACTGGGCTGGGGCTGGGGCTTAGTGGTGGCGCTCTTGCCTGGCATGCGTGGGGCAATAGGTTTGATCCTCAGCACCACATAAAAATAAGGGTATTGTGTCTACCTACAACTAAAATTAAAAAAAAAGAAACAATTGATTAAATAGCATACACGTGCACACACACACATATATTTGATTAACTGATGAAACTTTAATTGAAATCCACTCACATTAGAATAAGAATATATCCATGCATTTGTATTTCAATATTTAATCATGGAATAGAAGACTTTTTCCCTGGATTAAAAAAAAAAATCAGTTCAGTAACCTGGCCCTTGCTTTCCTGTAAATATTTTAGATTCTAATTGAGAACTTTTTACCAAAAATAAACAAATAAATAAATAAATAAATAAAAACTGAAGACAAAACCAACTACTAGAATTTTGATTGTGATTACATCTACAGATAATTTGGGGAAGAACTGACATCTTTAAATACTAAGATTTAAAATGGATGAACATGTTTTTCCTGCTATTAATTTAGTTGTTGTATGATTTCTTTCTATAGCATTTCATTTTTGATTAGTGATTTTCACCTTTATTACAATTATTCTCATCAGCTTCCTTTTTTCCCCACCAAGGCTTACTCTCCTGCACCCTTTGTGGCAGTCTTACACTAATACTGCCCAGATTTACCTATTGCAAACACTGGAACTAAGAACTTTTGACTGCCACCCTTTTGGACCCATCATCTCTTACAGAGGCCATGCTCCTCCCAGGCTGATTGCAGCTAGTGACTGAACTTGGAGTGGGTGCTAGAGTCAGGCTGTTGCTGGCCAAAAGCAGGATTCCTTTAATAGGGCTCCCTATTAGCCTGTCTCAGAATTTCTCAGAACTAGTTGAGGTTCTTCCTGTACAGTCCTGTTTTTCTTCCTCTCTCAGGTGCCAGACAGACCTGCATTGTACTCTGAGGCTCTTCTGCCCAGTCTTGCTGTCTTCCCATGGCCAGGGACACGGATTTCCTTCAACCTCTTGCACATTCATTTTGTCTATTATCAAAAAATAAGAACTGAGAAAAAAGAACTTCCTTTGTTATGTTAAAGAAGTTTTTATCTGTTCCTAATTTACTAATATTTAGTAAGTCATGAGAAAGTGAGAGCAAAGGGGATCAAGCACACAAGAAGAACTGGCTTTTGATAGGTAAAGGAGGCAGAAAAAGGTACAAATTCCAGTTCATTTGGAGGTGTAGAGGTAGGACTTCTGAAAAATAGGAAACAGAGACAGGAAATCATAAAGAAGACAACCATGCTTGCAAATCTGAGGCAGGCTTAAGCTGAGGGAAGGTAAAAATTTTAGATTGGATAAGAATACTCGACATTTTGATGATTATTCTAGACTAACTTGTAGTTTTAAGATTATTAGGTTAGTCTGAACTTTGAGTGATGAAACAAAGGTGTGGTGTCTTTATTGTCTAAGAAAAAAAATAGAGATCATCTTGAAACTCAGAAAGGGAAGAATGGATCTGTAAGGTAATTGATTAGAGAGATTTCTGAGAAAAAAACATTTTATGAACGGTTTTTTATGAACTGAACATTGGTTCATTCCATAAACAGTTAAATATTAGAGGTAAGGTGTACTTAGTTAGACCATTAGCTAAGAAGAGTTGATGTGATATTTAATGTATTTAACATTTTTAGGAGTCAAGAATAAATCTGACCAGAATCAAGTCATGAAAATTTCAAAGGCAGTTCTTTGATAAGTAGAATCAGATTTTTAGAGAAAGGGATTAGATGTCGAGTACTGTTACATCAAGAAGAGGCAAAATCCCTCTTTCACATCAACTGAGGGACATTTGGTTTGTGTGGTGTGTGCTTCTTGTTTGTGTCTCATTGGGTGCAAGGTGCCACTGTCTCAATATGGCTTGAGGCTGGGAGGTGAAACAGTTTCTTGAGATCTCACAGCCTCACCTCCTTCTATTTTCCATTATGTAGAAGCTTGAGGAAGGTAAAGGAGTATTCCTCTGCCTTCCAGTCCAGAGTAGGCCCTGACTTTCTAGTTATTCAGTTAAAACAATCTTATTCCCCTTACACTTGGCCTATGTAAATCAGTTCACAGTGGGCCCCCGGGGTGATAGCAACATGAGGGTATTTAAAGTTGGAAAACTGTCCTTTCTCTCTTTTTTGACCCTATGATTTGTGATGGGAAAAGGCTAGAACTGTGAAGATTGTTTTGTATCCAACAGGGAAGCATGCAACACCAAAGAACGGAATGAAAGAAGTCATGTCTTTGATGGAATTATTGCATCACTGAAGCAAATCAAAGCCATGCACCAGTCAGAGACTTCAGCTTCTGTGAGCTCATCCTTCCTCTTTATCGTGTAAACCATGTACAGTCCAATAAGTTGCAATAGAGTCCTGACTGAAATAAATTACAGTAAAGGAACTCTGGTTCTGGAGGTAGAAATTCTGACACCTGAATGCTGGTGTTGCCATGTCTATAGCTATAAAGCCTTAGGTCATTTAAAAACTTTGATACTTAATCTATTTATCTGCTAAATGGATGTGATAATATCAAGTTTCAAGTTTTGTTGCATGTGCATTACTAGGGAGAGTATATGTATATATAAAATTACTCTGCTCAAAATAGGTACCTCTAATGAATGTGAGTTCTTTTCCTCTCTGATATCACATGGCTTTTATATTAAAGTGAAATTAACTGATCTATACTTTGATATTATAAATAAGTAAATCTCTCCCTTTTGTAACATCAATGAATCTAACATAGGTGTTCAGGTTACTTAACATTTAGATATTCTTCTCAGACTTATGGGAGACTAAACTCATCCAGGGTGAGTTATAACCTGCAAGAAGTTTCCTCAGGGTGAGCCCTAATTTTCTTACTGTGTCCAAAAGATTTTACAGTTCCTCTGCACACTAAATATTTCCTTTCTCTATTCTCATACCCTCATAGTTGGTTAAAAATTTTATTAATATAAAAAAGTTGGTGGCAGTCTGAACACTGTTTCCTGCTCACTGGCACACCTGTCTGTGTGATGGGCTGGGAAACAACAATTTCCTCTGATGCACCAGTCACCCCTGTCACCTTTACTAGAACTGAATAGACATTCACTTCATCATAGTAGAAGGGCAGTTTCCAACAGAACCACAGAGTCTATAACAGAGGAACTCTAAGTGCTAACCAAGAGAAATCAAATGGGACCCTAGTGATAATGAGGCCAGAAATGGGATTAGGGAATGTGGCCAAAGCAGGAAGGGTGGGTCCTCCTGACATGTTTCTCTTCCCCATGCTGTTCCAGCATTCAAATATCTAGGGCTCTCACAGTCACTCCATTCTGTTGTTGGATGGTTGCTTTGCTAGATATTGAGGATAATATGATAGGTAAAATACAGTTGCTGACTTTAGGGACTCAGAGTTCAGATGGGAAGATAGACAAACAATTGACAATAAAGCAATTCAGAAACTCTCTAACTTTAAGTCTATTGATGTGGTGAATTACATTTATTGATTTCCAGATGTTGAACCAACTATGCATCCCTGGGATGAAACCCACTTGATCATGGTGCACTATCTTTTTAATATGTTTTTGTATGTGATTTGCTAACATTTTGTTAAGAATTTTTGCATTTATGTTCATTAGGGATATGGGTCTGAAGGTTTATTTCCTTTGATGGGTTTTTGTCTAGTTTTGGTATCAGGGTGATATTAGCTTCATAGAATGAGTTTGGAAGGGTTCCCTCCTCTTCTATTTCATGGAATACTTTGAGGAGTATTGGAATGAGTTCTTTTTTGAAAGTCTTGTAGAATTCAGCTAAGAATCCATCTGGTCCCGAACTTTTCTTGGTTGGTATGCTTTTGCTGATTTCTTCTATGTCATTGCTTGAAATTTATCTATTTAAGTTGTGTATGTCCTCCATATTCAGTTTGGGTGGATCATATGTCTCTAGAAACCTGTCAGTGTCTTCAAGATTTTCTATTTTGTTGGAGTATCAAAACAGCTTGTAGCTATGTTTTGTATTTCAGTAGTGTCTGTCGTGATATTTCCTTTTTCATCACGAATTTTAGTAATTTGAGTTTTCTCTCTCCTCTTAGTGTGGTGAAGGGTTTATCAATTTTGTATATTTTTTCAAAGAACCAACTTATTGTTTTGTCAATTTTTTGAATTATTTCTTTTGTTTCAATTTCACTGATTTCAGCTCTGATTTTAATTATTTCCTGTCTTCTACTACTTTTGGTGTTGATCTGTTCTTCTTTTTCTAGGGCTTTGAGTTGTAATGCTAGGTCGTTTATTTGTTGACTTTTTCTTCTTTGATTGAATGTGCTCCATGAATTTTCTGCTTAGTACTGATTTCATGGCATTCCAGAGATTTTGATACATTGTATCATTGTTCTTGTTTACCTCTAAGAATTTTTTATCTCCCCCTGATGTCTTCTGTTATTGATGCATCATTCAATAGTGCATTATTTAATCTCCAGGTGCTGGATTAGCTTCTGTTTTTTATTTTGTCATTGATTTCTAATTTCATTCCATTATGAACTGACAGAATACAAGGTAGTATCTCTATTTATTTTTTGTATTTGCTAAGAGTAGCTTTGTGGCATAACATATGGTCTATTTTAGAAAGCGATCCATGTGCTGCTGAGAAGAAAGTATACTTGCTCATTGATGGATGGAATATTCTATATATGTCTGTTAAGTCTAAATTATTGATTGTGTTATTGAGTTCTATAGTTTCTTTGCTCAATTTTTGTTTGGAAGATCTATCCAATGGTGAGAGAGGTGTGTTAATGTCACCGAGTATTATTGTGTTGTGGTCTATTTGGTTTCTGGAATTGAGAAGGATTTGTTTAACGAACATGGATGTGCCATGTTTGGGGCATAATATTTATTTACAATTATTATAATTGTTATGTCTTGCTGATTTATGCTTCCCTTAAGCAGTATGAAATGTCCCTCTTTATCCACTGTGACTAACTTTGGCTTGAAGTCCACTTTATTTGATATGAGGATGGAAACCCCCACTTTTTTACTGAGTCCATGTGAGTGGAATGCTTTTTCCCATCCTTTCACCTAGCGTCTGTGGGTATCTTTTTCAAAAATATTCAGTGGAGAAAAAAGATAGCCTCTTCAACAAATGGTGCTGAAAAAACTGGAAATCCATATGCAGCAAAAGGAAACTAAACCCTTATCGCTCATCCTGCACAAAACTCAACTCACAATGGGTCAAGGACCTAGGAATTAAACCAGAGACCCTGCATCTAATAGAAGAAAAAGTAGGCCCATCATGTCAACTTAGGACAAGACTTCCTTAACATGACTCTCAAAGCACAAGAAATAAAAGCAGGAATCAATAATTGGCATAGATTTAAACTAAAAAGCCTTTTCTCAGCAAAGGAAACAACCAACAATGTGAAGAGAGAGCATACAGAGTGGGTGAAAATCTTTGCCACACACACTTCAGATAGAGCACTAATCTCCAGAACCTATAAAGAACTCAAAAAACTTTACACCAAGAATACAAGTTATCCAATCAATAAATGGGCTAAGGAAATGAGCAGACACTTCACAGAAGAAGATGTACAAGCAATCAACAGATAAATGAAAAAATGTTCAATATCTCTTGTAATAAGAGAAATGCAAATCAAAACCACCATAAAATTTCATCTCACCCCAATGAGAATGCCTATTTTCAAGAATACAAGCAACAACAGGTGTTGTTGAGGATGTGGGGGAAAAAGATACATGCATACATTGCTGGTGGGGTTGCAATTGGTGCAGCCCCTCTGGAAAGCAGTATGGCGATTCCTTAGAAAACTTGGAATGGAACCACCATTTGACTCAGCTATCCCACTCCTTGGTTTATACCCAAAGGACTTAAAATCAGCATACTGTAGTGACGCAGCTACATCAATGTTTGTAGCAGCTCAATTCACAATAGCTAGTTGTGGAACCAACTTAGATGCCCTTCAATAGATGAATGGATAAAGAAACTGTGGTATATATACACAATGGAATATTATTCAGCCATAAAGAATAATAAAATTATGGCATTTGCAGGTAAATGGATGGAGTTAGAGAATATCATGCTAAGTGAAATATGCCAATCCCAAAAAAACAAAGGCTGAATGATTCCTCTGATAAGTGGATGATGACAACATAATGCAGGGGGGGCAAGAATGGGGGCAGGATGGATTGTATAGAGGAAAATGAGGGATGGGGAGAGGGTGGGGGAAGGAAAAATAATAGAATGAGACAAACATCATTACCCTATGTACATGTATGATTCTGCAAATGGTGTGACTCTACTTCGTGTACAACCAGAGAAATGATAGTTGCATCCCATTTGTGTACAATTAATGAAAATAAAAAATATATATATGTACATATATATATATATATAAATATATAAAGAACTCTCTAGAGGCTCTGAGTTTCCCTCTGTGATAATCTCATTGCTTCTGCCCTAATACACCAGGCTGAGTATTGATACTTTATTTTATTCTTCTACCAATTATATGGTTTGGGCTCTGATTTTTTTCAAATCATCCATCTCAGATTATTCTCAAATTATAAATCAGGAAGTGAAAAAGTCTAACAACATTATTTACTAATTCCTATTATGCTTATTTAAAAATATAGATACCTGGGAAGCCATAGAGAAAGTAATTTAGGGGTACTAGGATTCCTCCCAGAAACTATTAAATACTGACAAGAGGGCAGCTGTCTGGTCAATATTCTTCTTTCCTCAGAATTGAGCCCTATTTCTGTAGAAACAAGTAGGGCTTTTTGGTAGGAAGACTAAGTAATGCTCTCCATCAATCAGAAAGGTACATTCCATCAGGAATACATGTCTTTATATGATCATGAGGTGAACAGTTCTCAATCATCCATTTTTGGTAAACTGAAATTTAGAAGTTGCTTCTACTGCATATGTGTGCTTTACAGGACTATGATACTGAAGGCTATTTTCTGTATTTTGCTAGGGTTGAGATAATTGTTCTGAAATTAATTAAAACTTTCATTGTGAGACCACTTACTGGTATCCACTTCAGTTACCATGATTGGTTTGGAGAACTGAATTCGGAATCCCCAGGGATAATCTCCAGTTCCCTTGAATAGTCTCACCGTTCGCTCACGAACTAAAAAGAAAGCAAAGGAGACATTGCTCTGAGTTAATTTTCAGGTATTATAAATTAATTACATTATTACTAAAGTAGCTGGTATTCATTGTTTATTACATGCCAGACCTAATGAAAATGTTGTAATCAGTATTAAATAAGTATTATCTAATTTAATTTACACACAGCATATTATTCTTATTTTGGGGGAAGAGGAAACTGAGGCACCGAGAGGTTAAACAACTTGCCTGAGTCACATGGTGAGGAAGGGGTAGAGCAGTACAATGCCCAAGCTTTCCCTCTTAACCTCCATGTGATAGCTACCTGTAAAGGACCTGAGCCTTAAAGATCTAAGTTATCTAGATCTGTAAATAAGATATTTAGTGCAAGGTTATTTATGGAGATAAAAAAACAGAATCTTTACCCATACATTTAAGTCTTAGAAGGATCCAAGAAAGGTTAAACAACTGAGCTTCTCAGAAGAATATAGGAATAATGGGGGTCTTTCTACAAGCAACTCTCAGCTGGTGCTTCATTGAAGGTGGAGAGTCCCAAGAACTTCACTAAGAGCCCATGAATTTTTATCCTAGTCCAGTGATCTCTTCACCTGCTTTTCCTTCTGCTTGTTCTTCTTCCTGCTGATTTCATACCCTCTTTTCTGTGTATTTAGATGTAGATGTGTGTATATTTCTTCCTCAGCTTCTGCTTGCTGATGAGTTCCATTTATTCATAACTTCAGTTCATCCATAGACCCTTTTCAATTTTCTCCACCTTGAAAGATTTTTTCTTCCATGCTCACTACTCAGAGCATTTTCCAAGTTTGTGTTCCAGAAGGAGGGAATCTCACAGGTAAAAATTATCTCTGATCCCAACTCCTCTGTGTTGTCCCTCTTCAAAGGCAAAGATGGGTCATGATTCCAAGACAGAAAACATGCCCTCACAAGACTGTCTCTTCCTTTTGTGGAAGAATAGTTTCCATAGAGGGAGATGTGGACATGGTAAGTATTCTGATTTTTAAATTATACATTTTTAATTATACAATTACATTTCATTTCTTATTTAAGAAAACAATATCTATCTGAATCATCTCAGAGTACATGAAATAAAACACCTGAAGGGATTACATGATGGCAGACAATTCATTTTTAAATGCTAACAATGGTATCCAATAAAAAAATACAACAAAATACTTCAAAATAATGTTTATTCTGTTTTTTTATGTTCAAATCTATAAGAGAGAAGTACTAAGAGCATTAATCTTCCTTAAACAGTTAGATTGACATGCTTTATTGGTCAATTTTTTTTCTATATGTCAATAACTAAAAATAATAATTATTGAGAGTAAATAATAAGAGAGTATAATGATAAATTTCTGAGCTTCGAAAGTAAAGTATTAATAATAGGCCTATTCCGTCCTCCTGGGGAAAAGCCAAAAGCCAGGTAATTAGTTGTGAGATAAGAATGCTGATTTATTAATAAGGTCAGGGCAACCTAACACCTTAAAATTAAAATTCAATAGCATCCTTTTTTACCAAAGAATAGGAAACATTATAATTCATGGATAATATAGTTTTCTGACTTATGTCAATGTTTTAAAAAATTTAATTAAAAAATGTTTTTATTTGTCACTTTTTATTTCTTGAAGAGATTCAGATGTTCTGCACACTTGTCCTGTGCAGGGTGGCCTACTTTTTAGGTCCGTATTCAAAGACTATTACAGAATGCCTAAATGTGGCTGAAATATGGCCAGAATTAAGAGCATTTAAGAGTTCAAAGGAACTCTTGAGAGTTTAAAGTGATGGACAACAATTTTATTTAGAGTGGGGAAGGCCCTTAGTTCAGTCTTCCAATTGATTTGGAATCTCTTCCTTACCATCTCTGGCAGGTAGACTTAGGTGAGCATGTCTTTGACATCTGGAGAAATATTAGTATTATAAAGTTATATTACTTGGCATAGTTTGTAAAATGACTTGCCATTTAACTTATTAAATTTTCTCTCAGATATTCGGAGGTAAATCAATATTTTTCAAATTAAGTTTCTTATGAGAAATAACAAATCTAGTAAAAGGTTAAGCAATTTGTCCATGCGTGCTCAGATGAGACCACTTTCTTGGTCAGACAGATGAAAAAAAGTATCCAATAAAAACAAGGGACATGCATCTGTTTTTCCAAATTCATTGCAATTTGATAGCAGAAGTCATTCATTACTAAGCACTTACTGAGGACCTACTATATTTCCAGATGTTTCCCTATGTACTAAAATGTAGTGGTTCTCCAGACAGACAAGGGGTGATTTTCTCGTGGAGTTTATCTGCCAGACATTGGCAGCCAAAATAGGCAAACATTCAAAGACGGGAAAGATAGAGTCTCTTCATGTGAATTCCTGAAGGAACGTTTGTCTTCACAAAACGTCTGAAGAAAATGCTTTTTCTCCTCCTCTGTAATCAGGAACAGCATACTGAAGTTGCTGAGAAGGTACCAGTGCATTCCAGCTCTAAAATTCTGTGCTCTGCTCTATTCAGTGCTTCTGGGGAAATCTCTGTTACTTGTTAACACAATTCTCTTTGGTATGACTGTTTGAACTGCCACTTACTGGATCTCAGTATAATTTAAGAAACAGAACTGGGAAATTCAAGGACTTAGATTAATATTTCAACAGCCTGCAACAGGCTGGTAGCTAATCAAGTCAAAAAGAAAATCAGAAATCCTCTTTCTGACCCCTGTAGAAATCATTTCTAATATCTATACTTGTCAAGACTTCTTGCATCCTCTAGGTTACTCTCTTGATACTATCTTTGCTTTTGACAGATTGATTACCCAACAGATATTTGTTTAATGAAGTATTTTTACTGTGTTGATTCAAATCAAATTATGTTTGTTATTTTACTTTCATATTGCATGAGACTTTTAAGCTAGCTATTGCTTTCAAGATTGTATTTCTTTCTTTTCAGTTTTTCAATCAGGCAAATTGAATGTCAACAATGTGTATGAAAAAATAAACAATTCAATAAAATCTTGAAATTGCGAACTCAACTGTAGAGTTCTCCTGTGGGAGAAGAGACAATCAAAATGTTTTGCAACAGGTTCCCCTCCCATTCTGAAGACAATTTTCTCATATTTTAAAATGCATAGTCCTGGTTTCCCTTGTCACTGTCTAGTGGAAAATCCACAAGTACTGCACTACTGCTGAAAATTCACAAATTAATATTATTGTTGTTTCAGAGACTGTGTGGGCACATGGTCAATAATTTATCCTCCCAGATAATGCCTCCTTAGAATCATATAGCTGGATGTGAAAATTCAAAAGGCAGATATTTCCACAAATATAATAAAAGTGATACTCTAAATATACCCTAAAATTTTCACATAGTGATATAGTCTTTCTCTGTTTATCCAACTCAGAAGTATTCTTTCAGGAAATTCAGGATTGGAATTTTTGTTTTTAAATATAAATTTTATTTCACAAAATTCATTCTGGTAGATATAAATTAGCATTGTAATATACTTAAAATGTTATTTGGTTAATAAGGATATTTTCAGTTCAAAAACTATCTATTTGCCTTCAAATCACTTTTCTTCTTAATTTCCATCTTCTCTTATTGGTCTCTTGGTACCACATAGTTATGAACACAGGCACCTGGTACATGTAACACTTGAAGCGTTAGGAACAATAAGAAAAGATAACAAAGATATTCTTGAACTGAGGTTCAGTCCAATAAATTGTTCCATGAAGCTCAATTGAAAAATTTAAATATATTTTTATACATACACAGACACACATACATACATATCTGCATGCATATATGCATGTGTACAAATGTATTTATATACATACAAAAAACAGTTCCATTTCTTGCCTTTTACCAAAGCAAATGATACCAAAGTAAATAAAATGCTGTTCTTTGATAAATACAAACATTAGTAGAAATCCAATAATTTTACTTTTTATATGCATTATATATCAGGTTTTAGCTAAAATACTATGAGGGTAGGAGTTATATTTTCCTCATCTTTATGTTCTCTGGTTTCTGCCACAAAGAAATATTCCATAAATAATTGTTAACTTTCTGAATTTGTAATACAATATAAATGACATATATCTTACATACAAATGTATATGAACATACATAGACATATATGTGAATACATATATATTTATAGTTATTATTCAGCCAAATTTATCATAAAATTAAGAGAAATAAAAGCTGGAGAAAGAAATAGCCAAAATGAATAGAAAGAGCCCATTATAGTTTTCACATATATAACTTCATTTTATATTTTTTATAATGCTGAGATAGGCAGAGGGATAATAATGGTGGATGATTTTTCCAAGATCACATAGGTGATAAATATTCAATAGTACTTATTGTATTGTATCTATAGTATTTTAAATTATTTATTCTATGTACTATTGAATATTGTACTTATAATATTTTTAATTATTTATTCTACAAATACACATTGGCTTCCTATGATGAAGCAGGCACTGTCCTAGGAGCTTGGGATGTACAAATGAACTAATAATAGACAGAGATCCTGACCTAAAGATCTGACCTTCAGTTTGGTATTCTTTTCCTAAATTTAACTCAAATATAAGTTAGATATAGAAAATTTGGTGTTTTAAGGCTCCTATCATCTATTTTTCGTTACTACAGTGGTTGTTCTGATTTACTTTATTTAAAATTTTTTTTATTTTATTCTGGTAAGAACACTTAACATTAGATTTCCCCTCTTAAAATTTTAGATGTACAATACATTGTTGTTGATGATAGGTGTACTGTTGTGCAGCAGGTATGTAGAGCTCATTCACCTCACCTAACTGAAACTTCATGCTTCAACCCCTATCTTGATTTTCACAAACTCCACTCTGAATACTTCAAGTTTTGGATTTAGAGTCTCATGTTTACTTTTCTGTGAATGGTTAAGCTAGATTTGTTCGTAATTTGATATAAATATAAATAAACAACCTAAATATGCAAATTACAAAACTTGTCTTCTCTTAGGCATGTATGTATATGAGAATTCATTTAGATTTACAACTTTTCCACATTAAAACTCTCCATTGTTCAATTTCATAGTGTTTATAAGAAGAAAACCAAGAAAGGCTTTATTTTATTTTATAGGGAAGACAAATAACATTATACATAATATATACATATGGATGGATTACATCTTATCTGTATAATTGGAGATAAGATGAAACTGAGCACATTTTGATGTCTGTACTGAATGAATTATGTGCTGCTTTGTAGAATTTGTCATACTCTCAAACCTGTTATTTCTCATTATGCCTCTTTGACAGCTCCTCTTAGGGCCTTGACCATAGTAGGCATGATGTTTATTGAATATGTTATTGTATAATTAATTTAAAAATATTCTTTTCTGCCTGGGTCTTTGCTTATGTTAAATTGCTTATTCATCAAGGTTATTTGCAATAACAAAATAGAAGCTCACAGAAGATCTGCACCCCAAATTTGCAGCAAAGATTGGACTGAAGTAAATATTTTGCATGTTGAAAATTATAATTCAGGTGTAAGGTTTTTTTAAATCACAAGCTATTATTGCATTAGGGAAATACATATGGTTATTAACTTTTAATTTACTAAAATTCATCTTATAAAATATCATGGAACATTAGTATTAGGACATTAATGCAGTCTGCAAAAAATTAAAATGCTTACATTATCAATAAAGGTGCAATTTTTAAATATTTTTTATCAAATGTAAAGAGCAGGCTATAAGACCACATACATCAAAATAAAAACAAATACATGACAGTATCGGATGTATATTTCATATATTTTTGAGAACAGGGCCAGAAGCATGTATAATAAAAAAATGTAGAAAAAACAGTTATCTAGAAGAGTTGGAATATGAAGTAACAATTTATTACTTTTCTATACTTTCTAGTGTATTTTTTAAATTAATAAGTACTTTTTTTAACCAAGGATTAAAACAAACTCTTCTGAGTGTATTAATCTTTATTCCAATTTTAGAATTACTTTCCTGTTTGAATAAGTTCTTAAGACAATTTTTATTTTAAAAACACACTATTAAGAAAGGTGTTGTATGTAGCACATGCTTAAGTTCACCAAACTCTTCCCCCAGTTTTCCTGTTTGGTGACAGCAGAGACTTGCCTGGAGTCTAGCTACAGGTTCTCCAAGGCTCACTCATCTTGCTATAATTGTAGAGCCCTTACCAGCTACTGGTCGTGGTTTTTTACTAAGACATCTGGGACCATCTTCAGGATTCCCATCATCCCCTCGGAAAACCCATGCTGCTGAATGAAAATTCTCTGTGTAGAATCCTTTTTCTTCAATATCTATTCGAAAGCCAAAATCCACAGAACGACCATCTTCTGAGGTGACTGAGGAATGGAAAAAAAAAAAACCCACAATTATGCTCTGGTGACAAAGAAGGTCCAACACACTGCTGGTCAGGGAAAGAAAGCAGTAAATACACAGAGGTAAAGTCTGTATTAATGAAGAGTGTCATCCTTGAAAATAAGTAGTTAACTTTCCTGGATAGTTCTCTTGGGGAGAATTTATATAGACAAAAAGTAGCATAAATCAAAACAAATATTTTCTTCAAGGTGTAAGGTATAGAAGTCTGTCACTTACAGGTAGCACTATGGATTCTTTTGTCAAGGAAAAATATGGAAAAAGATTTATTATATGCTGTGTATTAATATCTAGGTGTGAAGATGAAACTCCATAAGACTTAGAATTACTTTTGAGTTCCTTTCAAAGTACCAAGCATAAGGAAAATGATTATTAAGTGTGAATTTTTAAACATCCCTGCTCCTACTGTCTCTGTGCTTGAGGAAGACACTGCAAAATGTCAATACTCAACAAAGTCCTTCTGTTCTTACATGAAGAGAAATGGATAAAAGGAAGCATAGAAAGTTTTATCTCACTGTTTTTCACAGCAATTTAGGGCTTTCTTTGTGTGTAGAAGTGACTTGATAGTGTGGAGGGCTGTGCCATTTACAGAAATGAGAGAGTGTTCTCTATTGCCTCCCATGTGTTTTTTTTCTTCTTCTTTTCTGTGACTTAACACAACTGTATTTCTTTTTCTGGGCATATTTGTTGGGTTTTTTGATGCTTTATAAAAATCAGTTCTTTATAGGTATACATAATATTGGCCTCATTTTGACATAATTTATTGGAGCATTATATAATTTGCCTTTAGTCTCCAGCACTTCTTCTTTCCTTTCCTTCCTTTCTCCTTCTGTTCCCTTTCCTCTACTGATTTTTCTTCTATTTATATAGTTTTTAAAAATAGTGCATTGTGGATACACATAAAGGTGAAATTCACTGTGGTATATTCATATATGTATATAGGAAAATTTGATCAGATTCATTCCACCATTTTTTTCCTTTTCCTGTTCCTCCTCCTTCCCAGTCAATCCCCTTCCTCTCTTTCTCTATTCCACTGATGTCTCTTCTATTTTCATGGGATATCCCCACCCCAGCTTTTCTTTTATTTTGGTTTACTTTTATATATGAGAGAAAACACTCTACCCTTGACTTCCTGAGTCTGACTTATTTCACTTAGCATCATGTTCTCCAGTTCCATCCATTTACTGGCAAATGCCATAATTTCATTCTTTATGGCTGCATAAAACTCCATTGTTGATATATACCATGATTTCTTGACCCTTTCACCTATTGATGGGCATCTGGGCTAGTTACCATAATTGACTATTGTGAATTGTGCTTTTATAAACATTGAAGTGACTGTTTCGGAGTAATATGCTGATTTTAGTTCTTTGAACAAATACCAAGGAATGGGACAGTTGGATCAAATGGGGGTTCCATTTCTTGTTTTTGAGGAATCTACATACTGCTTTCCAGAGCGTTTGTACTAATTTACAGTCCCATCAACAAGTGTACATTTCCCCCGCACATCCTCACCAACATTATTATCTGCTTTCTTGATAATTGCTATTCTGACTGGAGTGAGAAGAAATTTCAATGCCATTTTGATTTGAATTTCCCTGATTGCTGGAAATGCTGAATATTTTTCCATATCCCATTTAGGAAGTTAAAACATTAATAAAGTCATGCCTTAAGCTGTTTCAAGAGGGCAGACTCAAGATCTACCACTTCATAACCAAAATAGGACTTCAAGAAAAGCATAAGTCATTTACATGCATTCAAATACATGGTGAGGATGAAGTTTGAAGACCACAGCAATACTTCTTAAAAATAGAACACGTTCTTAGTTTCTGCTCTTTGTTTCTTTTCACACACTACAGTTGCTAGTTTGCTTTTCTCTGAAAAAAATCTAGATGAAATATTTTCCTTCAATCCCTCACCTTGCCTAGTAGTGGCCAGCTGACCTTTTATTTTTCCCACACTAAACTCTTTTTTAGTTAATAATTTTTCTGTGACAATTTGACACAATTTCTGCACTTCTTCCTTCACCAAGCTATAAATTTTCCAAACAATTGCACTTTGCTTTCTTTTGCTCTTAAATATCACTCTAAATCTGACTAAAAGCCACCAATAATACTCATTGTGCAGCCTGAATTTTTGTTGTTTTGAAAATATCACCAGATAATTTAGTTCATTATTTTAAGTTTGACTTTTCATAATATGTTAAGGCATGGGCCCAATGCAGCTAAGTTCTTTGTCATGGTATAACAAAGATAATATTAGATCAATTTCCCATAAAACATTTCCATCAGAATTTTGGGCACAACCACTTGTAGAATCTAAGGCATTAAAGATTTCAGCTCATTT
Source organism: Glaucomys volans (assembly GCA_020662805.1). Taxonomy (NCBI): domain Eukaryota; kingdom Metazoa; phylum Chordata; class Mammalia; order Rodentia; family Sciuridae; genus Glaucomys; species Glaucomys volans. The sequence continues at coordinate 39,014 of JAJEJO010000127.1, read as the reverse complement.
TCTCACATTAATATTTTTATGTAAACAAATTTAACTTTGTAATCATTTTTAAATTGTACCATTCAAAGTCATCAACTACATTCACAGAGATGTGCTGTAACCTGCTCTATCTTTACTACCAACTCTGGAAAAACCTCAAGTGCAAGATTAAGCCACAGAGGCAGGAATAGAATGAATACCAGCCACAGAGCTAGAGGCATTTATGTTAGTAGATGCAGTAGTCATAGAACTAGAGCTAGTACAGAACCATTTTCTAGCTTCAAGTCAGAAGCAAGAGTTAGCTGTGCAGCAGCAGTAGTGGAGAGCCCATGACAGCACAGCATGATTTATCTTCCACAGAGCTGCAGTTAGCTTTACTCCTGGCCATCCCTACCAGAATGAGCTCCATATATAAAGTTCAAAATAAGTTTAGCACAAAGCACATCAGCTTCTGTGGAACTTGAGCTGGTTCTACAAAAATTGCATAGAAGAGTCCATGCCAACAAAGGGCCCATCCAACTGGGGAGGCCAGCTGGTCTTTAGCTGTGGGTCAGTTATGTAACACCTCTGGGAAGGATGGGTTGTTTGCTTCCACTGGTTTTTCCTTGGAGTACCATTCTTAATGGTTCTTGTTCTTGCCCCACACTTATACCTTTGCTTTCTTAGTACTGCATTGATACAAGTATGCCATTGTCCTGACATATAGATAAATACACTGAGATTTCATCTCACTCCAGTCAGAGAGGCAATTATCAAGAATATGGGCAACAATAAATGGGTTGGTGAGGATGTGGGGAAAAAGGTACACTCATACATTGATGGTGGGACTGCAAATAGGTGCCACCACTATGAAAAGCAATATGGAGTTTCCTTAGAAAACTTGGAATGGATCCACCATTTGACCCAGTTATCCCACTCCTCAGTTTATACCCAAAGAACTTAAAATCAGCACGCTATAGCAATGCTGCCACATCAAAGTTTATAAGCAGGTCAATTCACAATAGCTAAACTATGGAACCAATCTAGGTATCCTTCAACAGATGAACGGATAAAGAAAATGTGATATATATACACAGTGAAATATTACTTGGCCATAAAAAGAAAGAAATTATGGCTTTTGCCAGTAAATGGATGGAGCTGGAGAATATCATGCTAAGTGAAATAAGCCAATCTCAAAAAACCAAAGGCCAAATGTTTTCTCTGATGCTAATTCACAATAAGGGGGGTGGGTAGGGAAGATTAGAAGTATTTTGGATTAGACAAAGGGGAATGAAGGGAAGGGGAATGGGAATAAGAAAGATAGTAGAGTGGATTGGACATTACTATCCTATATGCATATATGATTATATGACTAATATAATTCTACATCATGTACAACCAGAAGAATGAGAAGTTATACTCCATAGTATAATATTTCAAAACACATTCTATTATCAGGTATAACTAATGAGAACAAATAAAAAAAGCAAAAAATTTCCCAGTCACTTGCAGACATTCAAGAACAAATTGCAAATATCTTTTAAGTCCAAATATCTTTAATTCTTATTCTTGTATTTTTAATTTTGTATTCCAGGTGAGACTGCACAGTCATTTGACAGTTTGAGTGGTTTCAGGTACATTAATTAATTCATTCACTCCTTCATTAAATTGAATCCGTTTAAAATAAATTTTGTTCTTTTATGAGAAGGGGTAGTTTTGTGTGTAATGGGGATACAATGATGAGCAAGTCAGGCTTGTGATGATGCAAAGGAGTTAGAAGAAGAAAGTGATTCTGGATGAGGGATAAGATTAAAGGAAGAATGTCATTAGACTGGACCTGATGGAGTAAGTAGACTTTCTATGGGAATATGAGGTGGGAGAGAGGCAGATAAACATGGTGTGGACAAATGTCCTGCAGTGGGAAATCAGGTGAAGTTTAAGCATTTGTAATCTGAAAATCTGAAACCCAAAAGGCAAAATCTGAAACTTTTTGAGTGCCAATATGGCACCACAAGTGGAAATTCCACACCTGATATTATGTGAGACATCACAGTCAAAACACAGGTGTACCAAAAATACTGTATAAAGTTGTCTTTAGACTATATTGTATGTGAAACATAAATTAAATTTGTGTTCAGATTTGGTTTCCATTCCCAAGATATATCATTATGCATGTAAATATATTAACAAAATCCGAAATTACAATCTGAGGCATTTTAGTTAGGGAATACTCAATCTGTACTTCTAAGATAGGCCATGTTGATTGAGAAAATAAATTACAGTGTGTGGGAAAATAAAAGGCAATGGCATATGGGTATGTTAAGTAATTATAAAGTTGGATACTACACTCGATCTTCACCAAAAGGCCAAGAAGCAATGTAAAAATAAAGTCAGAATGTAAATGATATGATATATTTATGGGGCATATTGTTTATTGGAATAAGAATTGTGAAAACTTTAGAACAGAGTATTATAAATCAAGATATAGGATGCATTTTTCCACAGATAATATTTCAAAATCCTTCAATACTTTTTTTTGCTTTCAATTGTTGGTTAAGTCTAAGCGTGACATTTGATTTTAAAGGGTAAAAAAGCAAACCAAAAATTATAATAAATTACTGACTTACCTTTCTCAACTTTAAGGTCAAATCAAAGCTTTTTGCGAAAATAGTACTTGCTAAAGTTACAGAAGTGCTAAAGGATTTTAAAGTGTTAAAGCATACCCTGTCTGATTTATTTCCTATCTGGTTGGCCTTAACAATTCAGTAACATTTTAACATTTATGAATATAACTTACATAGATTTCTGGGCCCATTGATTTATCTTTATTTTTTCCCTCAGCAATAGCTGTCCATGATGGATATGCAATCATCTCCCTATCATGAAAAGTTCTGAGGGTGGGTCTTTAAATTATAGTGATCTTTGTTTTTATTGGTATGCATGAGTCTGTTAAAACAGCTCACTGTTTTACAAACAGATTTGATTATGTGGATGAACAGTTCTCTATCCATTCAGTTACCAAACACAGCTAATCGATATACTCTTACATAAACTGAGGTATAAAATCTGTGTTAAAACCTAATGAAGCAGCAAGCCACACACCTGCTGCAAACTTATAGCTGCTAGATTGCTGAACATCTGCCTTGGTGGAACCTTGAGTCAAATAGAAAATAGTTCAAATACGCCTTTGGCACAAAATTCTGCCACTATAATTAGGTGTGCTAGATAAGCCTTTTAAGAAATGAAATCTTAAAATACAATGAACTCTTAAACATGCTTGATAGTACTGAAATTGCATTTGAATAATTGTCCTCAAAAAATGTACATACTTCCTTTTTAATTTTAGTTTTTGACGTTAGAATAAAAAAGATAAAATGTACAGCCGGTTCCAAGTGTCTTTAGACATTTTTATGTCTCTTTCATTGTATTGTATTATTTGAAGATAAAAAATGTGGTATATAATGAAGTGAGACTCTGTTTGGACTTTTCCAGAGAGAGACCAGGATTAGATTTGAAGAGTCCAATCAGATGCAGTGGATTGTAATGTTGAAGAACATGAATTCTGGTCCAGTTGTCCAAATGAAACCCAGAGGCATCACTAATTATAACTGAGTGATCTTAGATAAGTCACATATCCTTTCTATGACTCAGAACCTTATTTAGTAAAATGAGGATGAAAATAGGGTACTTAATCATAATGCTACTGGGAGAATTAATAAGGTAATAACATCACAAGTAGCTTACAATAGCTCTGCAAGCACATTGTAATTGTTATTTTTATCATTAAGAATTCGAATTCTTTTTCTTTTTTCCCTCCCTTTTTCTCTCCCTCCCTTCATTTCTTTCTCCCTCCCTTCCTTCCTTTTTTCCTTTATTTCTCAGTGGCAATTAATATTTGGAAAATATATTTCCATTATAATTTTAATAGCTGGATTAAATAAGGGATTGCTATCAAGTGTCCTCACATGATTAGATCTAAATTCTTGCCACATCTGTTCACAATATTGGAGCCATTTGAGATTACAAAATTCAGAGCTCCATTTTGTAGACCCTTCCCACTTGCGTTTATTGCCTTCCAGTTATTTACCTAGTGTGCCTTAGTCAGCATTTCCCACAGCCTAGATGGATTGATCAACTGTATCCACACACATAAATATGTCATTCCTAATGTCTTTTCCAGCTATTATATAGGAAGTCAGAGATGAGTGAGATTAACAGAGTGAAAAACACCAGCTGTAATGATGCTCGATAAAGCTGTCAGGTTTTAAGTCATGGATTAGTAGCATATCCCAACTCTATAAACGAGATAAAATTTAAACCACACATTAAACAATGCTAGCCCTAGCAGCTCTTGGTGAATTGCAGTCTCTACTGAAAAGTTTCCAAAGAAATATAACACGCTTTCAGTGTGTCAGTGGCTTGGATAAACCGAAAAATGGAAATGGCAGACAGATCAATTCCCTTGAGTCTAATGTGAAACAAATTGTCAATATAAGTTTTCATTCAAAACAGAATTCATCCAAAAGAAAACAAAATCATTGTTTTAATAAATGATTATTCTATTTTGGCACAAATTTAAATATGTATAAATTATATAGCTGATTGCTGTGTTATTTCAAGTGGAGTACTGGTAAATGTTTTAAGTGTTCCAAAGGAAAACAACTCCTGATTTGCAGTGTTTGCCAGTTTTCATTGTATAAATATTCCCACCATGACCAATTTCAAGTTACCAACCTGCTGTCGCTGAACTGCAGTGTTAGAAAAATGTGCACAGTTAGCTTTTGTGAGCCAGAGAGCTGGCTCCAGTGCACTTGATTATTCCTTTTTCTCAAGAAATGCATAGCAGACATGAATGTCTAAGAGCACTAGTGGTGAAAGATTTGTCCATAAAACAATGGCTAAAATAGACTTGTACTGAGTACAGATACCTGAATCTGTGAAGGTCACACTGGCCTAGAAAGTGCTGTACCTATTCTCTATGATACATGAAGATCATCAATAGTTTATCAAACTAAACAAAGTTTTCATTTGATCTAAATTTCTTACTTTTGTTAGATAGAAGTAGGTTCGAGTATGCTATCACACAGAGGGATGACTATAGATAGCAATAAATTCTGTATATTTAAAAAATCTAGAAGAAAGGATTTTAATGTTTTGTCCATGACTAAATGACAAATGTTTGAGGAAGTAGATATATTTAACTTGATTAAAACATCACACAGTGTATACATGTATCAAAATATGTACCATTTTTCTGTTTTTATGTATCCTTAAAATAAACTTAATTAAAAAATTATCTCAGGTAATAGGGGAAGATATTCATATTATTAATATAGTAATATAATTGTTATATTAAGGTATAATTATTTACATTAATAATTATTTATGTTAATGATTAATGTAAAGTTTTGTTTCTGTTTTTCATATGTATGAAAAACATTGTTCATCTATCAGTTTCCTTACACTTAGTTCTTAAACGGGTAAATGTTGATTAATGTTGGTCAAATGCAGAACACCTCAGTAATTTTGGTTGCACAGGTTTAGAATTGAAACTACAGTCTTTCTTCAATATAAAAGAGAGAAATTTTCAGGTCTAAGGAAAAACATAAACCATGAATATAGGAATTATAACAGAAGGAGTGCTGTGAACGGAACTCCTTAGATGGCTACTAGGCAATATAGGTGACTTCAAAATAGAGTAATAGATAAAGGAAACTTCAAATTGTTTGCCATGGAATATGTACTGTAAACCCTCTCCTCTGTTTCTCCTTTGATGCCTTCAAGAAATCCTATATTCTTTACTTTTGCTTTTGTGTGAGTAGAGTCTTTGCAGGACCTAGAAACACAGGATCAATGTCAATAAATATATCAGTTGCATGCATAACACAAGATTTGTATTCTTACATAAAAAGAAATAAAATGTTCGAAGACAGAAAGTCTATCAAACACAAAAACAAAAAATATGAATGTCAGTTCAAGATCATTGCTCTCTGGAGAATATCATGGTACGTGAAATAACCAATCCCAAACAACCAAAAGCGAAATGTTTTCTCTGATATGCAGATGGTAATTCACAATAAGGAGGGGGTCTAGGGAAGAATACAGGTACTTTGGATTAGACACAGGGCAGTGAAAGGTGGGGAGAGGGTATGGGGGTAGGAATGATAGAATGAATTGCACATTATTACCCTATGTGCATTTATGATTACATCACTGGTGTAACTCTGTATCATGTACAACCAGAAGAATGAGAAGTGATACTCCATTTATGTATGATGTATCAAAATGCATTCTATGGTCATGTATTACTAATTAGAACAAATTTAAAAAAAGATCATTGCTCTTTAGAAAGTCCAGTTTGGGGCATCAATCTTAATGAAATATCAGATATTTATTTAGAGATTAGAATACACTGAGAACAAAACTTCTATCCCCTTTTATTGTTTGGAAACTGAAAATCTAAACCTAATATCATACATCTTCTTGTCTTAATTAGTGTGATATTATTCCACAGTCTAAGCACAATTTTGCTCTTCCAAGAGACTGTTAACCAGGCAAACACTTAATTATAGGAACTTTCAAAAAACCTCACCAACTTTCCAGGAGAAAGGACCAACAGATGTTTATTCCCTTAGATTCTTTGAAATCTTTAAAATTCTTGCTTTACCATTTCCATTAGTCTTAAAGTATTAATTCATGATCCTTACTCTATTTTAACCAAGTTATCACAGTGAAGGATCCACTTTAAACCAAGTTTCTAATTTTTATTGAAATCCAACTTTGCCTATTTCACTCTGAGGAATGATCAAAGCTTTGTTGAGTGGGTGACCCATTTTCTCTGTAGGCAGTAAGAAGTTGTGTCTTATTAGTAGATGTTTTGGTGATACTTGATGGCAGGCATTCAACAGTATTATAGAAGAGTACTACTGGTGTATCACAGGATGTGGCATGAAAAAGATGGTACACTTAAATCAATATTTAGAGGTGACTTTAATAAAAACACTATCAAAAGAGTGGAAAGGATTTAAGGAAATCAGATGTCATAATGTCAGATTAAGAATAATTCATCTAAGACAAATATGATAAGGGGAAGGAGCAGATAGCATTTACCAGAACACAGAGAGCCATTGAAGAGAGTGTGAAGAGGATCACTTTATAGGAGTGTGACTTTGGAGTCAGTCAGTCCTTGGCATCCCACAGGGAGAGATCAGGGACCTTATCCTCTTCATTCCTTCTAGGCCCCTATTGGTCTCTTCCATTGGTCAAACTCAACAGCAAGTCAGAAATCCCTTTGATATACTTCAAAGAAGTGAGACAATTGGGTTCAGAGAAAAAAGTGAGAAGGGCAGAAAGAAATCCAAAGGGGTAAATGGAAGCAATACTCAGGGACGATTGTTAGTGGAGCAAGCATAGATCATAGTGTCCTATTTTGGTAGAAATGCTAGAAAACATGTATGTGGGTATGTCCTAATTCCTGCAGGGCCTTTTATGAACACTATGATAAGTTAAATTACAAATGTTTGGATGCAGGAGTGGCAGCTGAATTTCTGTACATAATAAAGGAAAGAAGCATTTTGAAGTCCAGAAAAATATCAGACAGGAAATAGAGATTGTGAAGATAGAGGTTGGGTATGCATGTGTGTGTATATTTTGTAATATCTATAAATGAGTTTAAAAACAAGAAGAAAATTCTCATTAAGCCAGAAATTGGCAATATCTGAAATCCAGAATAAGAAGTGTGCATCTGAGGAAATAATTGATAGAACAATTAGATTAAAACTTTATATGAATAATATCCTCAAAGGTATAAAAATTAGAACAATTAAAAACCCAGAGCTGCTTTAGATTTTTAAAATTAGAAATGAAATTGCTCAAATTTTAAAAGTTAAAAAAATAGGCTAAAGAGCAGGAATTACTAAGCTGAATGACAGAGCTAAGGAATTCTCTCAGTGTAGCAAAAAAAGATGAGGAGATGCAAAGTCCAAAGGAAAACTTCAGGCACATGGTGAATAAATGCAAAAGTTTAAATGACCAGCTGAAAGGGGTACCAGTGGGACACACAAAATAAGAGAGAGCAAAGCAAATATCTGGAAAAAATAATATCTCTGGGAATTTATGAGAGTTAAAGAAATATGAATCATCAACATGTAATATCCCAGGGGATGCCAAACAGGAAACATATTTAAACCACATGCTGAGGTACATAGAAAAATTTTAGAAAACCAAGAATAAAGAGAAATCCCTAAAAGATACTAGAAACAAAATTGGATTAATGACAAAAATTGTGAGAATCAGATTGGACTTAGACTTCTCATCAGCACCATAGTTACAGGACAACAATGAGCCAGTTTCTTCCATAACTTGAACCTGGAATTCTATATCAAACTATGCCAGGCTATCACTTATAATTAAGATGAAAGTGAATATAATTTCAGATATATAAGGATCCAGCTCATTTCCCACAGAATTTTCCTGAAAATGTTATTAGAAGATTATTATAACAAGAAGAAATTTAAAATAAACTCTGAAGTAGTCAATACAAAGAGCAAGATAAGTTAAAATTAATTAATATCATTTATTATTAAAATATTTTTAAAATATGTACCAAATTCTAGAATATAAATACAACAGTTGATAAAGAGCAGGTGGACTAGTAGTAGAAAGACATGAATATTAGAACAAATGTGAAATAGTAGGGTTATTTTATTGGAAGTCTAACACAAAATGTATAGTCTCCAGGAAGGTATTTAATTGTATATGGATAATAAAGGGACACCAAAGGAATCTTTTTTTTTTTTTTTGTACTGGGGGGTGAACCCACGGGCGCTCCACCACTGAGCCACATCCCCACCCCTATTTTGTATTTTATTTAGATACACGGTCTCACTGAGTTGCTTAGGGCCTCGCCAAGTTGCTGAGGCTGGCTTTGAACTCGCGATCCTCCTGTCTCAGTCTCCCAAGTGCTGGGATTACAGGCGTGCGCCACTGCACCTGGCCCAAAGGAATCTTATATTCCAGTAAATTTGAAAAAAAAGATTAGGATTTCAGATCTTGAGTTCTTCCTGCCAAATAAGAAGAAACTGGGAAAAAATGGACATTGCTCAAGGGACAAGAATGTAAACTCTCAGGGCAAAAATAGAACATTTAGCTTACATTCTTCATTGCTCATGTGAATATAAGAATGTTGTGTGCTGGTCATAATAGTACAATGTTTGATTATTTAAAATAATCATAATCATTACCCCCACATTTACAGCCTGTGCCAACTCTCCAACTTATTTTTGACAAATTATACCACTAACTTCATGAATTGTACTGGTGTCATCACATCAGTCTGTCCATAGGACAGGACCTAGGACATTCACTACTGTCTTTTCATAAAGTCATTCTCTGTATCACAATGCTGTCCTGTTCTTTTTTCCCTCCCTTCCTTCCTTCCTCCCTTCCTTCCTTCCTCCCTTCTTTTCCATCTCTTTCTTTCCTGTGTAACTAAATGAACGAATCCCTCTCTTTTTCTTTTTTTATGTTGATTTTCACTTTAGTTGGGTTTTCTCAATGATGACCTATCTTCCATTGTCAGTTGCTGTTGATTCAGGGACTGAGATACCCACTGATTTAAAAACAGATTCTCAATAGGAAGAGAAACACTATCTCACTAAAATGCACATCCATTTAAAGATATTTCTCATTTTAGAAATGTTAACATGAGAAGAAAACTTGTTACTTATAATCAAACATGTTTATCTTATTCTTTTGCATTATACATACTTTGTAAACCAATACAAATTCCTTGAAGTAGGACACACATTTAATTTCATAAAGAACCCTGCAGACAGCTTTTTTCTCCTATCTGAAGAGAAAAGGAGCCTTAGCATGCAGTTGTGCTTTTTGAAGAAGATGATTTACCAAGGAGGGATTTCTTAATGGATAACAGAGAGTTGGTTATTCCACAAATGTCATTCATAGAAAAACTTAAAATCACCACGTTGCCATGTTCAAAACGTAGTTTGTGTTTGCAGATAAAAGCAACTGGATGAGGAAGCTTGGTTAAGATTCAGTAAAGTGCTGCTACCTTTGCTTAGGAAAAGAAGCTAACTACTCACTGGATCCTTCCGTGATGTTGCTGGTGAATGAGCTCCCTCCTGTTGAATTGCATCTTGTGCCATCTCTGAATTGCTGTCTCCTCCTGGCCCACTGGTCTATTGCTTCTTCCTGGGAACCATCACTGGCTCTTCCACCTCCTAAAGTCAACTCCTGGGAAAACTTTCGGAGGCTACTGGTTTCCAAGTCCTGATCTAGATTAAACCACATAGACTACGAAAGTTAGACAACATTTCAAGATAAAATGTGAAACAGAATCACAGTAGATCAGAACCAAAATAATTTAATTTCTTTATAATTCATTTACTAAACTTGTATTACTTAGAGAAAGACAGGGAGGGAGAGAATGCATACATGCCGCTTAAAAAATAGATGTACATTGGAAAAGGGGGGCATCTCCAAGCTTTGCTTTAGGTAGATTCAATTTAATAGGGTACCAACAATATGTCTAATTCTATATTAATTACCATGGAGGGGCAAAGTATAAGCTGTAAAATATATATGCTAAATTCTCAATAAGAAGATATTATTATTGGATTAGTCAAACTACAAGCCAGGACAATGAGTTTATTGCTGAACTCTAGTACTTATGATTTGAATTCTATTAATCATGATACTTTTCCTGCTGTGTATGTTATTCAAAATGATAAAAGAAGAAATTAAAAAATGCACGAAGCCATTGTTAATTTTATATTTGTATAAATTACAACTTGAGATACTTTATACAGTTCCAAACTATTGACATCTGTCATCACAAGCAAAGATACTGTGTATTATAAAAGGGATAAAAATTACAAATGACCACAATACAATCAACTTTAAAATTAAAAAAAAAAACAAAACAGAAGAACACATAATATCTAGAAAGTTATTTTATGTATTATAAATGGCTTAAACTTTACTTGATTTTACAACATAGATTTAAAAAGAGGTCAACCCTGTACCTTTATTTTCACTCTGTTCCTAGCAGCAAATGAATTTTTACAATTTGGTATCTGTTAAAATATAATTTATCAGTATCAACTTTTGTTCTAAGAACTATTTAAATGAAAAATGGGATAGACACTAAATAAATAGTATTCTTTATTTGTACATATGATTGTTAAAAATTTGTTTTTATTACAATTTAAATTCACTTGCCACAGCTAAACGGGTGGGAATGGGAAAGAATCATTATTTGATTTCTCTAGTTTTCCATAACTTTGTTGTTGACTCTTACCTCTTTCCTGGGAAATGAAAGATGACAGCAAAACTACCTTTATTCTGTAATTTTTAGTGCTTTCTTCGTTTTAATTTCTATTGTGCTGGTTATTGGGACTACAACAATGAATAAGAAAACTTTTGCCCTAGGAATTTTACAGTAATGGAACTTTAAAAAAAGTTATGAAATGACCTCCAGATATGGAAGAATTTTCTAATATCAAATATATTACATGTAATTGCAATCCTTTTTACAAATTGCTGAGGGAAAAAGAAGTCTTATGAGCCTAGGGAATGGTGTGTGATATAAACATGGCTCTGTGGTATGGTGGGAAGTCTCTCTCTAGGACCTTCTTATACATTAAAATTAGGAGAAGGTATATGCCCTGTAATGTGTTTTGAAATCTAATTTGAGAATTTCTGAACAACTGGCCAAGTATAAACATCACTGCTGTTGTCCAGCTTGGAATTTGTAAAATCTGTTTTGTACAGAATATAGAAGCGATATAGTCCAACCACTCTCTACAGCTCAAAGCACTTCTACAAAATTTCTACCAAGTATTCAGTCAGTGTAAGCTTACATACTCCCTAAATTCAAATATACTACCTATGAGTCAGACTAATCCTTGTATGCTAAAACTTGTTAGAAAGGTTTTGCATTTTGCATTGAGTCTATATCTCAATGATTTTCATTCACATGTGAATCTATCCATCATTCCATGAATACAATGTAGATTTTTATTGAGCATTTCTAGGAATCAGGCAATTTTCTGGGGCTGGAATGCAGGGACTTAAGTCTCTTGAGGAACTCTGTTAAAATATGCACTGTCACTTTATAGGATAATATGTTAATTCATTAAAAAACACATAGTTTTACTAAGTGCTATGGTTGAAAGTGTGTCTCTTCAAAATTCATATGTTGGAAACTAAGACCCAATGTAGTATTTAGAGGTGGGACATTTGGATATTTAACTCCTTAGGGCTTTGCCATCATGAATGGTATTAATATCCTTTAAAGAGCTAGTGGGGACTACTTAGGCCTTTTTCCCCCTCTGTGTTCTGACATGGGAGGGCTTAGCAATAATATCCCATCTTGGTAGCAGCAAGAAGAATCACCAGACACCAAATGCTGACACTGTGATCTTGACTTTGTCAGCCTCCAGAACCACAAAAATAAATTACCTAGTCACTAATACTTTATTAGATCAGCATGAATGGACTGAGTCACCAAACATGAGTGTCAAAGTGGAAGCTACTGCTTTAAAAGCCAGGGGGAGGCACAGGAAGTGTGTGGGAAGACCAAGAAAAATATGCAGATCTAGGAGGAGCCCTGCTGGAGGAAAACCACAAGCACTGCAGCTGGACCAAGAAATGTTGAAATACACACATGTATGGGAAGATCCCAGTTTCACCCTATCCATTTGTTGGGTCCTATCCAACATTTGCAGTTTTCTGCAAGGAAAGGAATAATTTTCATTTCATCTTTCTATTCTTAATATTAGGTGTAGAGTTTGAGATCCCAGATCAAGCTGGGATCTGTAGTCTTCTAAACCTTTTTGCTTTGGTATGGGCTCTTGTAATTGCTCCTTTTTAAAAAGAATATTTTTAGTTGTAGATGGACATAATACCTTTATTTTGTTTATTTATGTGTTGCTGAGGATCGAAACTAGTGCCTCACACTTGTGAGGCAAGCACTCCACCACTGAACCACAACCTCCGCCCCTGGAATTGCTCCTTTTTAAGAGGTACAGGGAAATAAAATATCTTATGCATTGCACATAAGTTTTGTGTCATATTCCATATAAATGGTCATATAGTTATGAATAGGTCTATGCAATATAAAATATCACTCAAGCTTCTCATTATCTGTCATTTTCTCATGGTTGTTTACTTTTGGTTTCCTCATTGCAATTTTTTTATGATATAGAATTTCTAGTTTTTTGACTTAGATCTTATATTTCAGTTCATTTAAAAATGAAGAAATCACTCCCTGAGCAACTATCTTTTTACCCAAGAACACACAACCTTATATGGCAGAGGAAGAGCTCAATATTAAATTATAAAAGGTTCAGATTGAAATCTTTTCCTTTACACTATGCTGACTCTGTTGCCTCCTGTCACACTCCACACTTATCTCTTTTCATTTATCTAGTTCAGAGGTGCATACGGTTTAATATGCACTGTGTCTTCCAAATTTTATAACGTGGAGATTCACATGCGAAGAAATCCACATCTTCAGGTATCTTGAAAAGTCAGAAGGCCTGGATGTACTAGACTCACTCTCATTCTCTCAGGTCACTACTTCTCCAACATTCCACACTTCCCCACATGGAGTCTGTTTTACTCATTTACATTGTCTGTCTGGTCCCTGTAGATAGTCTACCTTGTAACCTCCAATCTAGTTAATTCCCAAATACACACACATGCTGGAAGGCACTACATAAATATTACAATCAGCACTCACGTCAGGGATTCTTAATCTGAGGTACATGGATAGACACTGAAGAGTTATGAAAGTCTATTTGAAAAGGTAGATTTAAGTTTGTGCCTATATCAAATGCATGATTTATGGTAAAATAGCCCAAAGGTGTCCAAGTTCTTCAAAGCAATTCATGGTCTGATAAGTTTATTCAGTCCTGGCCTGAGGTATCAGTAGTATACTTATGATTTTGTTCAATAAAATAAAAAGATACTCATAGCTCTAGAAGAGTCAAATCCATGCAAACATTTATAGATTTTTACATTTAAATAGCTTTTCTGCAAATATTTTAATGCTGAATTTTTATCCTGCTTATTCGTGTGTGTTTGTGCATGCACACAAGTGTTGGTTTGTGAACAGGGCATCACATAAAAAAAACTGATATGATTTCTCTGAATTCATCCTACAAATATTCATTGAGTTCCTACGCTATAGGACAGGCACTGTCTAATGCTGTGGATACAGAAATAATCAAAACAGGAAAAATCCATGCCCTCATGAAGCTGATATTCTCATGGAAGAAAATAGAACATAAATAAAATATACCAGTAAAATATTAGAAGGTGAAAGTGCTATGCATAAAAGTAAAATATGGAAAAGGGATAGAGTTTATCTGGGCTGGAACAAGGACAGAGCAAATTGAAATTTGAAATTCAGAGGTCTGAGAGGGGCTTACTGAATTTGTGCTATGTGAGCAGAGATATAAGGAGATGAGCCTGAACCTGTGGACATGTGGGAGAAAGACTGGTCTAGGTAGCGCGGGAGCCATACATGCAAAGAGCCTGAGGGAGGATGTTTGTTGGAAGGTTCTACAAACTCAGATAGGTCAATGTGGCTGGAACAGAATTACTAAGGAGAAGAGACATTAAAGATCAAGGGAGAGAATGGTAGGAATGACTTTTGATGAACCGTAGTTACACAGGGAACCAATGGCTGGAATTGTTTACCAAATGGGACAATTTCTAAGTTTATAGAAGGGTTCTCTCAGTTTGGGGCAGATTCTGACTTGGATTATTGATTGTCTTAAGGAAATGTGTCCTGTTAGGAGAGGAAGCACAAGGATGAGCATGTCTCTGAGGGAAGGAGAGTATTACAGAGATATTCATCCAGGTAAACATGTATCTCTTCTGGTAGGCACAAATGCTCTTATTACATGTTTATTTTTCAGTTCTCAGTACCTGTGCACTGAAGCAAATGTGGAATTAATGTCATTGATCCTGATATCTGGAGTTATATTAGCATTGGAAAGCAATGGCTGTGATAGATGGTCTTTGCTTGAGGGTATTCATATCAAGCAGGTGACTGTATATGTTTTGTACTATTTTAAATAATTCATTTTTTACAAAGAAAATTTCACTTTTTTATGCCAACATTTATGCAATCGATTACGCTTTTTTGTGTTTCTATTCCTAATTAAATTTTTAAATAAAAATTTTGATTAATTAATCTTTAATTCATAAATATAGAAAAACAACAAAGAAAACATAGCTTCTCCATTGTTTGAATATTCCAAACCTCATTTCTGAGTATTTACAGAATGTAATTGGCAGGTTAGCTTCCTTATTCATTTCCTTATTTATTTATTGGTGCTGGGCATTAAACCCAGGACCTTTTGTGTGCTAGACAAGCACTCTGCCTCTGAACTTTATCCCCAACTCGTGTTATCTGCAGCTTGGAAGGCAATTTTTACTCATTCAAGATGTATTTTAATTTACAATATGAAATAATGATAATATTAAATATAAAATAATTTGAACTCATTGAGAAAAATAAGGGCCTTTGATGAAGTGACAAAGTGATATCGTGATGATCCTAGATTGAAAACAGAGTATTATGGAATTAGAAAAGAGCTTCCATCTTAACCCTTCTTGAGAACTGGAGAGCTTCTGGGTTCTATCAGAGGTTTGAGCAGGGCCAACCAAATGCCCAAGGGAGACCAGAGGTCTGTTGGAGGTCAAAGACCCATGGATGACTCAGTTAGGATTAGCCATGATTGTTTCTGGTTTTTGTCCTTTGCTTTAATTGCTATTCCACACTACCTCCTGAGACATGCATTACCATGTTTCTCTAATGCCACAGCAAGGTTTTAAAACACTGCTTATTACAAACATATTCTTCCCATTCTTTTAAACATGCTTAGCTTGCAAGAAGGAATGATATGTTGGATTATTTAAGAGTGGCAAGAGGCTAACATTTCCTACAAATTGATCAGGCAATACATCAACTTCTTAAAGAGAAATTGATTTTTTAACTTTGTATTAAACTGTAGCATTGGTGATTTTCCTATGCACTATTTATGGGTGGAGTGAATCATAATGTAAAAAAGCAGGCTGATATATTATTGCTCATGTACATCTAACTCTATAAAACTCTATATTGGGCAATAAAGAAAAAATTCCAAGTTATTAAAAAAAAAAGCCTTACCCTTAAAACTTTCCAAGTTTCAATAAAAATAATGAAAACTAATGATTTTGTATAACCACTGTACCTTTCAATGCCTTTTGCTTCTGAGGAGACAGCAATATGTCTATTTGGTGATAATAGTTTTTCTTTGAGTCATTTTTGTTCTCATCTCCTTCAGAATTTGGTCTTGCTGATGCAATCCTTTGGTGTTTCGATGACTCGCCATATTGGTCACCACATTTGTCTGCATCACTGTTTAGTGTTTTCTCTATAAGAAAGAGCTTATCTGTAGCACACACTTTGTAGCTGGTCTCAGCAGTATTTGGTGGAAAGTCCATTTGAAAACAGATTTCATCATGATTCTCATTGGGTAGGTCTTCCAAATGGCATGCATTCATTATCACTGGTATTATCTCGCATTTGTCTTTTTCAACATTCCCCAGAGAGCTGGGTGACTCTTTTGGGCTTCTCATTTCCAAGGGACAATTAGAATCAATTGTGTGTTCTTTATCATTTTGAGTAATTGATTTTTGCTCTAACTTATCAGTTATGAACGTCATGACTGACACTTTTGTTTTGCTAGAGGCTATGGTCTCTGGATGATTTTTCTGGGCTTCTGTTTGGTCCCATTCTACAGTGGTGTGGCTAATATGGTGCAGTGGACTCTCAACAGTTAGGCTGCTGCAGGATGCGAGATTGGGGGTTGGATCTTGTGTACTCTTCCTTTCCAAGAGTTGCTGTGTGTTTGCACAAGAGTCACCATACATAAAGGCTTTGTTGATGTCTGTTTCAGTCATATCACCATGCTCTTTCTCATGGCCTATCAAAAACTCAGTACAGTAGTTAAAGGAAAAGGTATGCCCAAGGTTATCTTTGGGTTCTAAATGTCTGGGGGCCAAGTGAGATGGACTGAATGAGGTAGAAGACTTCAGAACATTTTGACTAGAAGAAAAAGACACAGAATTTGAGTTCTTATAGCCTTCTGTGGGTGAAGTTATGTTGCCTTTGCAATAGACACTGGTTGCCTTTTCTCCCAAAAGCTGAATGCTTAGAGAAGACAGAGAACAAAAGTCAGAGTCTGAGACATCTTGAATGGGAATGCTGTTGGTAATGGTACTGAGCAAATGATTTGTTCCATCTGTGCTTTGCTGTGTATGTGAATCTGATGTGATATTTTCTGGGACTGCTGTCCCAGAGTTGATTTTTCCCTCTTTATCCACATCCTTACCCTCAAAAGGTGTTTTACTTAAGTGCATATTACTTAAACATGTGGTCTTCAGAGTATCATGTGAAGTAGGAAGAATGTTTTTCGGAAGAGCATCAGTTCCAGAGAAATGTTTCTTCTCAGGGGTGTTGTGACTAATTTTAAAAACCTTCTTCTGAGAGATGGCAGATTCTCCCTCAGAATCATTGGAGACTGAAGATAGTGTGTCAGACTTATTTTTCTCTTTCTTAGGAGTTGAGGTTAGAGAAACCAGAAGTGTGTCAGAATTCTTCTTCTGGATGGTGCACACAACAGGAGGAGAGACCTGTGAATGATCTGAACTCTGGTGCTTGTTTTCAAGCTGCTGCTTTTCAGGGTGCCTAATATCAGACTGTGAACAAGATCTGAAAGGTTCTGTAGGGGTGGGATTGGAGGAAATGTTTCTGTATTTGGTTATTTTTCCCCTTCTTTTAGGATGAGTTATGTTAATTAATATATTCTGTTTCTTACTTATGTATTTAACCTTAATTTCTTTTCCTACGATGCTTACTTTCAGTGAGGGGCTCTCAGTTCTGACAATTTCTCCCTGTTTAGGTGATGCTATAGGTTTTAATTTTTCTGCCCCTGTATAATTGTATTTAGGAAAGCATCTCCTAGATGTGTAGCATCTCCTAATGAGCCTGGCAGAGAATCGCTGATGACATGTTGGACATACCTTTTTTGTTGGGAATTGTGCTCCTATTTTACATAAAATGCTTTTCTTGATTTCTACTTGCACATTGAAATCCCCACATTTCACTTCTGTAATAAATTTGCCTGTTTCTGGTTTACAGTTTTCTACTGTGCTTGGGAAATCCTGTTGTGTAATTTTTCCTGATAATGATTCTTCACAGTCATTAAACATGACCACTGGTAATGATTTTTTTAGTTCGTGAGAGATGGCCAACGGAGGATCATCGTTTTCTTTTCCTCTACATATTTTGCTGTCAGATGAAGGTTGTTTCTTTTCTTCAGGGAGAAAAGAGGAATTCTGTTTTCCATTCATAGAAACAGACATATGTTCATCTCCATTTTCCTTAGATTTCCCTACTGCACCAGTCCAATGGAATGCAGCTTTCAAGGTATCTCCTTTGACTTCCTTTTCAAGGTCTTTTATATTTTTTTGGCAAAGTTGACCAAAAGGCTGAGATGTACCTAAAAGAGGAAGCAAGAAAAAAGTTCTGTGTCCATTTAGAGCAGATGAAACATAATACATATCTTTTCATATCCTTTATATTCTTTTGTATTGTAGTTAACAGTTTTCATTCATTTCTAGTATGTCAAGTTATTTTCCACAAAGTTTATTTCTAATAAGTATTTTATTTTTAATTAATTCTCAGAGTGAATAATATCACTTGGCAGTTTTAGGAAACAAGAATTTAATTAAGCTTCAACTCAAAAACAACAATTTCCAAAAGTGGGTGAAGTGAAAATTGCAAAAAAAATGTGTGCAAGTAATTTTTAAATGCAACTTCTTGATAAAGAGCAAGTTGCCACTATCAGGCATTATATATGACATTATGTTTTGGGCTATATCAAACTGCATATAATTTGAGATAGTACCACCAATGAAGATGTGAGTAATGAGGATGAAAGAGAATTAAGTATGGTTTCCATACAGCCTTTCAAACAGGTCTGATAGAATCCTTTGGTCCAGGCTTTTCATAGGATATCATTACGAACTCCAATTTGGATGACATCAACAAGTGAAGCAGGCTAGATATAAGTCCCCTGTAACTCACTTCCAATCGGTAGCGGACATGTGAGAAGGGATCCTGGTATTGCCACATATTCCTATTTTCCAAGACAGAACAAGATTCTGGATTTATTATACTATGAAATCCCTCCTAATTTCTAAGAATCGGCACAAATTAAGAAAAATAAAATAAAACACCTCTTTTCAGGTGGAGACCAATATATGTAGAAACCTGCTTTGGCCTAAGAATTGTGAGCTTGCAACTTGTACTTCTCTGCTTTTTAAAGTTGAAATTGTGAGAAATTTGTGAAGCTGAAAATGAGGTACCTTGTATAAAACACAATGAAAAAAACAGAAATATCTCATATTCTATTTTAAACTACATCTCCAAGGGATTATTTGTTAATGAAAAGAAGGAAGAATGGGCAACAAGTAAATAACAATACCATGGAAACTGATGAACTAGGCGTTCAAAAGGTGATTTTTAATTACCTGATGAAAATTTGTAAATTTTATTATCAAAGTAAACATAATTTTATATATATTTGATATTTTATATAAATATATAAGTGTGCATATTGAAAATAAATTCTCTTCAACAGGAAAAAGAAAAACTTCAAGCATAATGAAATTAGTTGGAGAGTATAATCATTCCCATTTTTCTGTTTTCTAGTCTGACAGAAGGGCTTCTCTCTTGGTAGGTACTGAAACAATTTCTAGTGAGTTTGGTTACAATCTGAAAGCTGTAATGTGGAAGTCATGGGAGAAAAGACATAGAGACTTATCTCTCCAATGTACATTTACGACAGAGCATGACCATGATAACAGTTTATAGGCTGATGGACTGCCTTCCAGAACTGGAGACTATAGTTTATTCTCAAAATAACACCTTCAAGCCAAGAACAGTTCAGTTTATAGCCCTTTCCAATTTTATAGCTCCTTTCAATCGACTATTCTTAATGTGTACAAGCAAGAAGATAGAACTGATAAAATAATGTAAAGACTGATGATAGACTCTAAGGATGGTGGTCGTAATATTCTATGTGAATAAATAAATATTTTTATTTAAATTTTTATTATCACAATACATAACATTAATAATTAATGCAGAATTGTATATTTAATAGCAATAGGCCAAACTTTAAAATCATCCTATAATATTTACATATATTTTCTTCCTATTTAATATTATAGACAGCCTTGTGGTAAAGAACAAAGTATGTAAGGAGGTAGTTCAACTTATACATACTTATAAAAGCATCAAATGGAACTTACATACTGTGTTATTCAAGGTTTTCCATTGTTTATAGGCTTTTCTTCTTTTCCTTCTCATTTTGAGGAGCTGTGGATCTTCAGTATTCACTGCCCTTTGAAAACATAAAATTTGAAATTGTTTTCCACTCCAAATTTGGGCTTAATCAAATTACTGGCCAACTCAACTCATTTGTTAACTTGTTAGCATAATATTTTTCTTTTTTCTATAGAATTCTCCTTTGAATACATTTCATTATCATAATTCTATTTTTCTTTATTGTTTTTTCTATCCAAATTTTCAAATACACACACATCACAAATTGGTAGACATTTAGGATTCAAATTTTAAAATCATATTAACTGATTATTTTTCTGTTCTATTGTTTCCTTATCCTAATAGAAACATTTAAGTTTTTGTGATATTATTAACCTAAATTTAATATCATCAAATTTGTAGCCTTGCCATGTTAAGTGGGGTAGGAAGATGGTTTTCCTTTATTACACTATCATTACACATACTGGATTTAAATATAAAATTGAATACACACATTGACAATTGTTGATTCTTGTAGAGACTCACTTAATTCTTTACATTAATTGTGAAATAAAAAGTTATATTCCCTGTTCATGATGTCTTAAGTAATAGAAAATATTGGAAGAGGACTTTGGGGGAAGGTATTCTCTTCACTCACCAGGCAGGCATCTACCTGTGCTTAGAACTCTACCTGATTCGAACTGCATTACTATTTTAAAAAATTTAAACTACTTTTGCAAGATGCAAGGGGAATGGCTTCCCATGGGAGCAGTTTATCCTGAGTGTGTTTAGGCAGGCTATGCCCTTGAACACCTCAGCTGAGAATCTTGGCTTGTTTTATGAGTAAATTGAATAAAATGGGGCTGGTTTATGGCCAGTTTTAATAAAAAAAATTACTTAAATCCTTACCTCATTTCTCTCCATAACCCCGCCCCGACACATCACATGACACTATGATACATCTACAATACATAGATATATGGATTTCAAATGCTTCATACTCCATAGACTCTCAAAGGCTCATAACTTGCTGACTATTCTTTTTTCTTAGGTCACCTTTTTCATATAGAACACTTGACACTTTTTTGGCATCTTCCAATTGTCCTTTCTTCTCTCTCCCTCAAAAGGCACAACAAAGTCCCTTAGGCTGACAAGATGGTAATAATCCTTTCTTCTTAGCAGGTTAATGTGGAGATTGAATTTGGAAGTAGATTACAAACACATAATTTAATCCTTTTTTTATTTCTTGGGTTTTTGAATTTAAAACATGCTTTGAAAACACTTGATTAATATAAATTATTTCTCTGTGGGTCCATATATTATGGACAGACAATGTGACCTACTGTACTGGGTTCAGTAGAGGGCATCTGGACTTTGACTGGACCTGTGTTTGTTGCCTGACTCTGATTCTTACTCAGCAGGTGGTATAATCTCTGTGAGGTGTTTCCTTCACTTCTAAAATAGGAATGATAACAAATTCTACCTTTCAGAATTATCTTAAAGAAACACAACTGAAAATATGATTCCTGTTTTTCTGTGTTCCCCTCCTCTTCTTCCACCTCCTCCTCCTCCTCCTTTTTCTTTTTCAGTGTTGAGGATTTGTTCCTGTTATTTGTAACCTCCTATTAGCAACAACAAAATTACACAATTACTTCCATAATTAGCACTGAGCATTGCGTGGCTTTGGGAGACTAATCATCTCATAAGAGCTATAGGTGAGTGCTCAGATAAGGCTGACCAAATTATAAATTCTTTTTTGAGCTGGAATTTCTAGAAGTTTTCAGTCATCTCATCCAAAGCTCTCATTTTACAGGTGAGAAACTGAGACCCAGATCATCCTTGCTTCCTGTAGCTCACTAATAATCCTGTACCTCACTAACAAACCAGAACTAGAACTCAGGCAGGTGGGAATTAGACATTGGGCTACCTCTCTGTTTGATTAGACACACAAGGTGTAAATGGCCTGGTATTGCTTCTGATCATACCAAGCAAATGTTATAGTAAGTTTTCATTTTAGTTCTGAAAGCACAACTTTGTTCCACAAAATTGAATGTATCCAGAATCTAGCAGAGTACCTGACACCTAGTAATTATACATGAATAAATGCATTAAGTTGGCAATGCAAATTTATACCTAATTATGTTTTTAATAAGGTGCCCTCTTGTGTTTCTAAATATATTCATTTATTTTAATAATATTATATATACTTACTGTATTATTGATAGCCAATTTATAATTTATTTATAGCCTTTTTTTTTTACAACCAAATTGTTCATATTTTCCACTACAAGTTATCTCTCCTGCCTGTACTTTCATAAGGGGCATCAAAATCAGCTGATGGCAGTGCCTGTTGTCACTGGCCCAAGTCCCATAATCAGCCTGTAGAGTACTATCAATTCTACTTTAACTGAATGGCAGCAAACATTTCTTCTTATTTGTTAAACATGGCATGGCTGCAACCACATTTTCTAAACTGACTCTAAGTAAAATGATGAGTGGGAGAAGGTGTTTCTTATTATGCCTATCTCCTGTTTTCTATATGTTCTTTTGTCCCATGTGACCCTGTTCTTCCAAGACAGGCAATCATTTTATGTTCTTGTCAGTCTCTCTCCCTTCTTTTAGAAAGTCATAATAAAATTATAGAGACAGTGGTTAGTACACAAACAAATTAGGGGCACTAAAGTATGTTTAAGAACAGTAAAGAATTTAATATTTTATTTTTCAAAAAATTTCAAAGCAGTCATCATTGGAAAAATTAGAATATTCTTGGATTTCCTCACACCTGGTTTGTAATTTTTAATTTTACATGCAGAAGCCATAATCATTTCAGAGATTCCTACAATAGTTTCATAACATGTACATATTTCCTGTCTATAAAACAAATATTTACCATCTTGCTTCTTCTCCAGATTTCTATCTCTCCTCCTCTTCCCTACACTCTGGATGATGAGCTTGACACATAGGACATAGGAAATAGAAATTGACTGACAATCTCTCTGCTTTCCAATACCTAAACTGCCAATTTCTGTGAATTTGTTTCAGATTTGATCAAATCCCTTTTATTTTACGTATACCTGGACCATTTTCCTACAATTGTTTTCTCTTCTCCTACAGTAACAATTTCCATCTACCACTGTTATACTCCATCTACTGTCACATATCTCTATTCACCTTGACAGCAACACTTGAAGAATTTATATTTTCTGACTCTACTTTTTTCTCCTCGCATCTTTCTTTTTTTTTTTTTCGGAACCAGGGATTGAACTCAGGGACACCTGGCCACTGAGCCACATCCCCAGCCCTATTTTGTATTTTATTAGAGACAGGGTCTCACTGAGTTGCTTAGGGCCTCGCTAAGTTGCTGAGGCTGGCTTTGAACTCGCGATCCTCCTGACTCAGCCTCCCAAGTCGCTTGGATTACAGGCGTGCGCCACCGCACCCGGCTCCTCACGTCTTTCTTAAGCCCACTGCAAGCAGACCAATATCCCCCCTCATTCCACCAGGATGAGTTTTGTCCAGGTTATCACTGACACTCAGATTGTTAAAGATAAGAGTCACTTATCTGCAGTCATCTCAGAATTTGACTCACTGTTCCTCTTGCATCCATTCCTTCCTCAATTCCACAGAGCCACACTCTTATGGTTATCATCCTGCTCTATTAATGATCCCTTCTTAGATGCTATTGCTGGATCTTCCCTTACTCAGTCTCTAATCTTTTGACATTTTCAGGTTCTTTTGCTTCTTCATTAACTCTCTAGGTAGTAAATTTATTTTTATTGCTTTAAGTCTTCTATATGGATGATTCTAAAATTTATAAGTTCATAAACTCAGTAGTCCTGGCTTAAATAGCGAACTGCCAAATGAACATATCTTCTTGGATGTCTAATTGGAATCTTAAACTTACCATGTGCCCCACAGAATTCTTAATGTCCTTGCTTTCTCCAATTCTTTTCTCCTCTGAATCTTTCCAGTCTCAGTCAGTAGCATCACCATTCATTCAGCTCAAATCAGATACTAAGATGTCATCAGTGACCCTTTAACTTTCCTCCTTCAAGTCATCAGTGTTTGTCATACTCTATTTCTCAACATCTTATCCCAAATGTATCCATTTTTTTTCTTCCACTGTTACTACCCTAATCCAACCCACCATATTTATGTTTTTAAAATTTGGACTATTACAATAATTTTCTAATTAGTTTTCTTGACTTCCAAAAGGTTCAAGTTAAAAAATATTTGAAAAATGTGTATTTATACTAATTTATAAGATTAAAATTCATATCCTTTATTTACATAACATTCAGATTGATTTTTTAAAAACAAAAATTAAATCGTAACATCTCTCTCTGCTTAAAACTTTTGAAGGGCTTCTCATTTCACTTCAAAAAAGTTTTAAGCACTTAACTATTTTTTCCATAGATTCATAAAATTTAATTTTATCCACAAGCAAAGAATATCTATTAAAGAATAACTATTAAAGTTGGGTTATACATAATGGAATCCATTCCACTGCAGATTTTCCTGCCTTTATATTTTTCATAAATATTTATTTGTTCTGTGCAAAATTGGCAACAAAGTTCAGGAAAGTCACCATGATTGCTATTATATATCAGCCGAATTCTATCACATCTGATGACTTTATATTGGATTTTATAGATTTTTTTTTTCAATCTGGGCTTTGACTTATTACTATAATTCACAGAAGAATGAGGAAAATCTGAACAGAAAAGCTTACATTTTTCTACTGCAGAATTACATGGTGATGCCATTACTCTGAGAAAGCTGAATTGTGAAGATTTTTTTTGAAAGGTATTGTTAGAAAATTTTACTGATGTCACTTTTCTGACAAATTACTTAAAAATTCTCTATTGTATTGCTAAGCTGGAACATTTCCCTTGAAACATTGAACGACAATGCTCTATTACCAATACAAAGAAGTTCACAAAAGAGTAGATAATGATCACTATTAAAATGCTAGAAGGAGACTATGAAATAAATGTGGAGGGTTAAATGCTCAGCTTCCAAGGTAGCACATCATCTAGTTCTCTTTGTGATGTCCATCATCTTGAGTTTTCTACAGACTCTGAAAAAAC
This sequence comes from Glaucomys volans, assembly GCA_020662805.1. Taxonomy (NCBI): domain Eukaryota; kingdom Metazoa; phylum Chordata; class Mammalia; order Rodentia; family Sciuridae; genus Glaucomys; species Glaucomys volans. Next base: position 13,556 of record JAJEJO010000127.1, on the reverse strand, counting down.
ATTTTAGCATTTTTTTCATATGACTTCATTTTCTCGAATTTAAGACAAAGCCCATATACTCTGTACTAAATTTTTAAAGAAAATTCATACATGTGAAACAAATTCCCAAAAAGTTCAAGTTCAAAAATCATTGAAAAATATGCATATTTATAATCATTTATGTAGACAAAATATTTGAATTCATTGGGTTAAACTTTTTAAGCATAAACTTTCAATAAAACTAATTTTTCCTTCCTCTAAGCATGCAATGGATAAGTTATTAAGCATGTGAGGAATATTTATGTCCATCTGCAGGAGAGATTTTTGGCCATCAATAGAGCATAAATCTGTTAAAGTCTTGAGTTCAGGGGTCTAGGTATAACAGAACCTCAATACTAATAGTTGTTGGAGTGCTAGCACCTTATATGACCCATAATGAATCAAACATCACTTAATGGAGGTAGCTAATCCTTGGAGAGACAAGGACATACAAATTAAATGAGAATCTCTGAGGAAATGAAATACAAATAATACAGAGGATTGTGTGGTGTGTGATTTGTAATATTATTAATAGTAATAATGTTTAAAACTTGAAAAAATATTACTAAACCAAAGAAAAATGAGGGCATTATTTAATGAAGTTTGAAATATTAGGTAACACCAGGACAAAAAGGATGAACTAAAAATGAAAATCCCTTACAATTTGTCTATTTTGCATTTGACTGAAGATACATATGAGACCATCTACCCTACTCCCTCATTTCTCTTCAAAGGAAACTGGTAGACAAAACAAATTGTCCAAACATGATGCTGAGATGTTGCTTCACTTCTCTTTCCACCATGAACAGACTCTGCGAGGGAAGAATTTCTCACTGAAGATTTTTTTGAATGGGCTGGGATATAGCTCAGTTGGTAGATTGCTTGCTTCACATGCACAAGGCCCTGGGTTTCATCCCCAGCACAAAATAAATAAATAAAGAAAGAAAGAAAGAAAGAAAGAAAGAAAGAAAGAAAGAAAGAAAGAAAGAAAGAAAGATTTTTTTTTTTAAAGATTTTCATTACTTTGTTAAATGTAGAGGCTCCCCTTGACATACTTCAGGAACTTTCCCTTTCCTCTCTCACTTTATCATAGAATGACTCTGGTGAAAGGAGTTGAATTATAATTGAAAAAATTGCAGTATACTTGTAACAGAGGTAGCCTTAGAATTTGGCACTCTGTTACAGGCTAGGTTCTGGGCTGGACTTGATGTAAAAATGTAAATATAAAGCAAATTTCAAGCAGTTTACAATTTAGCACAGATTCTTAAATTAGAGTATGCTTGAGAAACTCTCAGCAACAAGCTAAAAATGTAGATTTTGAGCCTCAGCTTAGAGATTCAGGATCCAGGTATATGTATTTTTAATATGCATCTATTCTTCTACCCATTATACACACACACACACATACACCCCAAGTTCAGAAACTCCACTGAAGCAGATACAGTTGGGTAGGTAGAGTGGAACTTTATTCAGAAAATCTTTGAAAGCCTAAAATTTTAGAATAGGGAGCCCTGAGGAAACTTGCTATAAATGCAGTATCACTTCACTGCACCTCATTTCCCTCTTCTCTCAATTGTTGCACACTATGTCTTGATTTTTTTTTTTTATTGTTTTGATTTAAGAACAGATTCTCTTTCTTTCTGTATCAACAAGCTCTGGAAAGAAAACTCAGTGAAAGATTTTTTTTTTGCATTGAAATAAATGAAAAGAAGTTCTACCTAAACTGTATTCTAAATCACTCACGTTAGCTCCCCAGTATTTGTTTATCTTGAGCTAGCCATAACTTGTGATGAAAATTTAAAAAGTAAAATTAGTGAGCTAGGGATGCCGAAAAAAGAAGAAAAATAATGTTCTCTTTGATTGCTTGTCTAACCTGTCTTGACACTCAGCTTCCCAGATTCAAAGGGTTCCTACACTTTGGGTTTGACTTTGCTTTTTAAAATTTTTTTTAGTTATTGATGGACCTTTATTTATTTTTTTGTGGTGCTGAGAATTGAACTCAGTGCCTCACACATGCCCGACAAACACTCTACCATGAGCTACAAGCCCAGCCCCTGACATTGCTTTTAAGACCTGAAAAGGTTGGCAAGTGCAAGGGGGAATATAGTGGAGTGTTAGGAAGTAGGGTAGCTGGCAGGATAATTGATCGGGTATCTAAACCTTTATCTTCCTATTTATGATGAAGCCTCTTATCTGTCCATTCCTTAGGGTTCCTGCATTTGTACAGCATGTTCTTTCTGAAGCGTCTCTACTGAGAATATCTTCCTAGGATTGTACCAGCCCCTGGATGTTCCATAGTTAACATGAGTTAGCCAACTGGGCATCAGAGGAAATTTATTTTGGGGTCCAGCAAAAAGAGACAGAGCACCTAGTGTATACAACCTTAGTTTATGTTAGTCTTCTGAGGTATCACTAGAAGTATGCTAACAAAACATAGGATTCACAAAGACTGATATTTCATCTATCTTATATTTAGAAATGTTTTTATTGCTGGTGTGTGGAAGGAACATAGTAGTTAATAAATACTTGTTGGATTAATGAATGAACATGAACAGTTGTTTGTGTACCTACCTTCATGATCTTTACTACATCCAGCATTACACCTGTGCTGTTATCGCTCAATAATTTTTTGATTCATTAAATTTTCTACTTTAGATACACATTAACCTATAATACAGGTGGAATCATGTATTATATTGAATAATATGAAAACAAAAACAAATCATTAAAAGTAAATATCTTCATGTTGTAATAACTAAAACCATTTTGCATACTAATCTTAAATGTCTCTTGATTTGGAAGATGTAGTCATATTCCACGTGCTATTATCATGACATTATTAGACTAGAAATCCCTAAAGAATTGTATTTTGCTTTGCTTCATTTCCTCTCTGGCTTTTGAATGAATATTATAATGCAAGTTTAGCTAATCCCACTTGCAAAATGATGTATGAATTAAATATCACTGTACAGAGGAGGAAGCACTCTCTTCAATTACAATTAAAATTCTAGCTACTGGAAGGTGTGTGTGTGTGTGTGTGTGTGTGTTTGTGTGTATTTGTTGTATTTGTATTTGTTGTTGTTGTTTTTACTTGCTGTATCTGAGAAATCTGTAATTATGATTTTCTCTACTCTGATCTTGACTGGCATGGGGACTTTTAGAATCTATCTTAATAAACCCATTTCCAAATTTTACTTAGTCCTGTGTTACATTTTACATCACTCCTCTTTGACAGTATTACCTACAATAAGAAAGCTTCATTTCAACACATGTATTTCAAATAAGAAAAAATGTACTAAAATGCTATGCTTTCATTAACATGAAGAAACAAAAAAAATGAGGCACATATATACACTCGAATATAACATTAGGTAAGTTATAAAAGTTAGTAAAAGAATAGGCACAAAAGGCTAAATTTTTCTGCTCAAGACTTTTCCTACCTATCAATTAAATGAAGAATGCCTTTGAGTTTTCTATAGAGGAATTCTCTCTCTCTCTCTCTCTCTCTCTCTCTCTCTCTCTCTCTCCCCCTCTCTCTCTCCCTTTTCTTCACTTACTGAAGTGGAGATACACTACCTTCAATAATCATGTTACAGAACAGCTATGCTTCTCTGAAGATTTAATAATTCCTGAATTATCAACTCTTGCAGAGTTTAAATGATATCCTTTTAATTTTAGAATATTCAGTCTTAAACCTCAGTTTTAAGTAGTATTTGAATATATAGCATGTCTATCTTTACACAGAAAACTCTTGTAATTCCTACAAAACATGAAATCACTGTAACTCTTTCAATGAGTTGTATCTTTCCCCAGAGGTGGATCTCATCGATTCTGCTCACACCAGAGAGTTTTGGATTACTCAAAGCAGATTCCCTGTAATATATTCATTCCTTTTAGTCAAGAATCAAGGAAAACCCATGTATTCCTTGATACCCATGTAAACACATTGCTAAGTCCCAAAAAGTAAGAAAAGTCTCAAATAAATTGTAAAAACAAACCCATCCAAACATTTGATATTGATATTAATGTAAACTAGATATAATGTAACTAGATGTAATATAAACTAGATATAATGTAAACTAGATTTAATCTTTCAAAAGATTGAAAGGAGAAATCTTCAATAATTTTAGAATCACTATTTTAAAATATTTTCTATATTCTCCTTATTCACTAAATACATTACTGTAGCTTAATCCAAACTACTGCAAGTTTCTGAAAGCAATAAAAGGCAAGTTTTTAAAAATGTTATATACTTGATATTTTCTGCTGACCCTCTTTGCACTACTCATTGTGCTGCATTTTTCCCATGGTCATAAAAAAGTTTGCAGTCTGGCCAATGTTGAAGGGATGAGAAACTATGCTTAAAATTAATCTGCCAGGTTAATTTAATCACTTTAGGATTGGATTTATATTGAGCATGTAATCATTGCTGACAATATATTCCATCTCAAATTCACTGAGGTCTGGGTAGTCTCATGAGGTCAGAATAATAGGATAGTGCATTTTGTGTAGTATAGGTACATCTTCACAATTCAGATAATACTCAGCATTTTTATTCTGCATGTTGCAAAAATAGATGCACATTGGGAACTAGTATATGAAAGGGGCATCATATTTGATGTGGAAGAGTTGAGCATCTGATCCATCACAGTTAAATTCCTGTTGCAACATTTTAAAAAGACTTATTTGAAAACTTGGGTTATTGGATGGTTTTGTCCCTGAAGACACCAAAACTGTCTTATAAGCATCATAATTCTAATTTTATCACATCATTACTACAAAAATTACTTTGAAAAGTCAATCAACTTTACATGAAATTTATTTTTGTATTTTAAAGGTCAATTGCTGGAAACTGGAGGTATATCTCAAAAAACCAGAGATTTTAAAAAAGTATTCTTTCCAAATAAAGGATTTTAGGATACTTATTTCATATTATAGTTTGACACTAGAATAAACAAACTGATTTTAAACTCTGAGAAGTTAAAGGAAATTAAACACTTATATTCAAATTCTGAATGAGGAAGATTAGAAGAGCTGACTGAATCCTTAATGGCAAAAGAAGTCTTCCATAGTAAATGTATATTATCATAAAAATCTTGGGGCACATTAGATCAACTGACAGCAAGATTGTAAATAGGCTATTCTGCATAGTTTGTTTTGGGATTATTTACATAAAACATAGTGGTCAGAATATTTTGCCTGTGAAATTGACCTAAATCACAGAGTAATTGCAATTGTTACAGAAAAAAATTCTGAGTTCCAATCACAATGTTTGGGTAACTAACATAGTTCAAAAAATGAAATACAAACATTTATTTAAGTAAAAGTAAGCATAAAATTAATGTAGAAAAATGCAACTAACAAAAGTAGGTAAAGAAATTGCTTTGGCTATTAGTGAATTTAATACTGAAATTAAAACAAAGCAAAATACAGGAATTCAAAATAGGGTCTTCTGCTTAGAAATGAAAGTGACCCTTCCTACATTCAAAATGAATTTCAATTATGCTTAGAAGCCTAACTTGTCAACTGCATCTTCCTTGCTTTCCAAATGTACAATTTATTTGAAATAAACAAATTAAGATATGAGTAATGGCTATTCAAATGTGCAAATGATATCTTTCTTTAAAGGAGAGTCCTAAACATATTGAATATTTAGAATTTTGGGGATGTCACTATTCTTTCTATTTGTTAACAGAATAAGTTACAAACAGCTGTTATAGAGTTAGTGATTAGAAAGGAATATGTTGCTAAATTGTGTTCATACATAACGTTCAAATAATTTTTCCTTTACCATTATTTTTTGCCAAGCAGTCAATTTACAGCAGCTAAGATTAAACTAGAGAATGCTTTACTCAAACAGAAAAATATACATAAATAGATATAAAATTAGCTCACCTGGGTGAAGCCTTCATAAATTGTTCAGCTCTGAAGGAAACATGGATAAAATGCTAATATGTACTTTGAAAGACAAGAAAATAAAGATTTGAGTACCTTGTCTTGCTCTTCTCTGGATTTATCTGGGTCCTCTAAGTCCAAAATCTGATTAGCATATTTAATCTTATGCAGTGTCAGGAATAGCCTACCATCCTTTAATCAGTCTATTATTATCTTTCTTAATCACCCCTAATGGTTTATTTTTAAACATACTTTTAGTGAACAATGATGCAGTGTGCTTTTGTAGCTCAGGAACTTTGACATGGATATTCATGAAATACAAGCATCATGTTCTTGTGGTACAGATGAAGGGGAAGAAATCCAAATAATAATGGAAACCTAAATGATCTAGTTTGGCTGTTTACATGGGTTGTACTAATTATGAGGTAATTTTATATATCTTTGTGTGGTAGACAGGGCCAGAAGCAGTGTGTTATTTGGTATGATGGATATTATATATTTGGAATTCAAAAGACTTAAACTTCAGTACTATTTCCACATCCTATATTCATCTGAGGAAAGAACATATCTTAGACTGAGTATGTTAATTTGTAAAACTGGGATAAGTATTATAGGCCCTGATGTAGAAGTTTTGAAATCTCATGAATTTTGTAAATGACAATATAGTTTAGAATCTTTAAATAATTAAAATGTTATTTCTATTTAAACTAGTAGCACAAGGTATTGGTTATAATTCTCCAGATCTTCTTTAGTGAATATTATTAATGCATTATAAAAATTTAGAAGTTATTTTTTCTATAGTTACTTGAAAGAACATAAATTATGGTATATATAAGAGGTTGGAAGACAGATGTGAGTTGAAAATGGAGAGGTAAGTTGCTATACCAAGGGGAATTGTTGAAGGGGGGGGGGGCTTTTCAAAGTTTAAAGTAGGATAAAGATTAAATAAGATTGATCCTTGGCAAGATATCCTTGGCTGCACTGTGAAGAATGGATTGGGAATAAAACCAGATATAAGGAGACAAATTCTGAAAGCTGCTATAGAAACCAGGTGAGTGGTTTAATAGTCGTATGGTGGCAGTGAAAGGAATGAAAGAGGGAGGAAGGAAGTCTTGGTGAGTATGGAGTGGGAGAGGGAGATACTTAGATTTGAGAAGTATTCATTCTAAGAAAAGTCATAGGTTTTAGAGATTGTTTGACTGTGGGGTGCAGCAAGGTGAGGGATAAAGTAGATAAAGACAACAAAGCCCAAACTTGCATGTTGGGCAAGCCTTGACATAGGGATATAAAAGCTGGAACATGCTTAGAAGAAAAGATAATGTTAAGACATGTAGTAGTTGGGAGGCTTGGGGCATCTAAGTAGCTATATTTAATGGACAGTTGGAGACAGAAAAATTTGGGAACCAAGTAAGTAATGAACATTCTAAGGAAATGTATAGAGTAACAAAGGTAGAAGACCCAAAATGATCAAAATTTAAGGAAATGAAAGAGGAGATTGAGACTGGAAGTATTTTAGTCTATGCAGTGTTATGAAACTTCTTTAAAAGAAGTGAAAAGATAAAAGGATTTGGAGTGGAATACCTCTTTCAAGCCTTGGTTTTCCTACTTATGAAAAATTTGCCTTGAAGAAATGGGCCTCCTCGTTGCCAATTGTAAATTGGGATAATGTTATTAATAAGCCTCCTGAGTCACTGGGATTACAAGCATGTGCCACCATGCCTGCTTATAGATCTATTTCTCTTTTCTTTTCTTTTTTTAATTTGTTCTAATTATACATGACCATAGAATGCATTTTGACACATTGTACACAAATGGAGCACAGCTTCTCATTCTCTAGCTGTACATGTTGCAGAGTCACAGAGGTCACACAATCATACATGTATGGAGGGTAATAATGTCTGTTGTCCCTCTCATTCCACCATCCTTCTCACCTACCCCTCTTCTTCCCTTACTCCTCTCTGCCCCAATGCAAATTTCCTCCATTCTTTCCTAGTCCCCGCCACCTCTATCATGAATCAGCATCCACTTATCAGAGAAAACATTTGGCCCTTGGTTTTTTGGGTTTGGCTTATTTCACTTAGCATGATATTCTCCAGCTCCATCTATTTACCTGCAAATGCCATAATTTCATTCTTCTTCAAGGCTAAGTGATATTCTACCATGCATATATACCACATTTTCTTTGTCCATTCATCTGTTGAAGGGGATCTAGTTTGGTTCCATAGTTTAGCTATTGTGAATTGATGTGGCTGTGTCACTATAGTATGTGGAAAAGTCTCCCATGTTCTTGGATAGGCAGAATTAATATTGTCAAAATGGCCATCCTACCAAAAGCATTATACAGACTTAATGCAATTCCTATTAAAATCTCAATGGCATTTTTCGTAGAAATAAAAAAAGCAATCATGAAATTCGTTTGGAAAAATAAGAGACCCAGAATAGCCAAAGTAATCTTTAGCAAGAAGAATGAAGCAGGAGACATCACAATACCAGACCTTAAACTATACTACATAGCAATAGTAACAAAGGCAGCATGGTATTGGCACCAAAATGGACATGTAGACCAATGGTACAAAATAGAAGACACAGAGATAAACACACATAAATTGGTTATCTCATACTAGACAAAGGTGCCAAAAACATACATGGGACAAAAGATAGCCTCTTCAACAAATGGTGCTGGGGAAACTGGAAATCCATATGTAACAAAACGAAATTAAACCCCTATCTCTCACTGTACACAAAACTCAACTCAAAGTGGATCAAAGATAGACACTAGAGCAGAGACTCTGCACCTAATAGAAGATAAAGTAGGCCCAAATCTTCATCATATAGGTTAGGACCAGACTTCCTTAACAAGACTCCTAAAGCACAAGAAGTGATATCAAGAATTGATAAATGGGATGGATTCAAACTAAAAAGCTTTTCAGGAAAGGAAACAATCGATAATGTGAAGAGAAAACCTACACAATGGGAGAAATCTTTACCACGCACACCTTGAGCACTAATTTCCAGGATATATAAAGCACTCAAAAAGCACCAAAAAAAAAGCTAATAACCCAATCAATAAATGAGCTAAGGAACTGAACATAAGAAGAATAATGAATGGTCAACAAATACACTGAGATTTCATCTCACTTTAGTCAGAATGGCAATTATCAAAAATACAAGCAACAATAAGTGTTGACGAGAATGTGGGGGAAAAGGTACATTTGTACAATGCTGGTGGGACTGCAAATTGGTGCAATCATTCTGGAAAGCAGTATGGAGATTCCTCTGAAAACTTGGATTGGAACCTCCATTTGACCTAGCTATCACACTCCTTGGTTTATACCCAAAGGACTTAAAATCAGCATACTACAAAACCAAGCTTTTTTTTTTTTTTTTTTGGTCCCAGGGATTGAACCCAGGGGCACTCAACCACTGAGCCACATCCCCAGCCCTTTTTTGTATTTTATTTAGAAACAGGGTCTCACTGAGTTGCTTAGGACCTCGCTAAGTTCTGAGGCTGGCTTTGAACCCACAATCCTCCTGCCTCAGCCTCCCAAGTGCTGGGATTACAGGCGTGCGCCACCGCGCCCGGCTAAAACCAAGCTTTTTATGTGACAAATTTATCATTATATTAGAATGAAATGTGTTTTTTATTCATAAGGATGTTGGAAATGATTGGGAACTAAAGAAAAAGATTGATATAGCAGACCTAGGAATTTATACAAAGTAAATTAAGGATGTATTTTGGAAATAATAATCAGATACCTCTGCAGCCATGTCCACTTAGACACGTACATATTTTCTCCTAGCATCCCCCAAAATACAGATTTCCAACTGGCTTCCAACTTATGGATACACTCTCACTGAAGCCCTAATCCTTGATGCAGAAGGGATAGTGGTCAGGACTAACAAAGACCCTGTGGTTCAGTTTGCATGCATCATTGGTGTATCCTTTCTTCAGATTTGCAAACAAACTGATACTAGTGTATTCATACAAATACAATTAACCTAGCAAAAAAGCAAAATAATTCTGCTGTAAAGCTGTTGGATAAATGGCATTTAAAATTACTGTACCCCACTGATAGAAATGGTTTCAGCTTACTGCCACCTGAGAGCATAATAAATATTTATAAGGTACTCTACTGAGGCATTCAGAACGTCATACTGCTCTGATAAACTACGATTTCAGGCTAGAGCAAAAATAAACTTCAGACAACATCACTAGTCCCACTTACTCTGCACTGAATAGGTAAGAGTACCATTTTCGGTTTCTACTGCTGGGTGTAACTTCCTCATTACTAACAATTAAGCCACCTCGCCAGTTAAGTATTTAGATGAATGCTTTTAATCCATCAGGGATGAGACAATGAGTTGTTCTGATAGAGTTCCCTTGAGCCCAGGAATGGAAAGCTAGGACATTTTTTCATCCTTTGTGCTGCCGTTCTTCTGCTTCTTATCAGATTTCTAGTTAGAAAGAAGAAAAATCTTCCATTAGCATAAAGTCTTCTTTTTTAAGTTTAAAATCAATGTTAAAATTTCACAGCTTTCCCCACTATTCTGGAGAGCATTATTATAAAGGTAATTTTAAAAGGAAGAGATACCCATCACTTGGTGCAATGGCTGTGTCTACTTAGTAATAAAAAGAGAAATGTAGTATTCTAGAAGGAATAAAGAAAAATTAAAAACATTTCTTTTACCAGGGAGTACAATTATATGTGCATATCCTTTAGTAAAAATTGAATGAGGAATTTGCCCATTAGCCCAATTAACACATACAAATGCTTATTCTATAGCTGAAAACAATTTTTCCAAACAAGTAAAAAAATTCAGGTTGCTGACTACACATTCTCCCCGCACCATTTGTATTATTTGAATGACTCTCCTTAGTACCATATCTACTTTGAGCAAATAAAGTGAGTTATTTGAAAATGTGTCATATATAACAATCTGTACTTTCTCAGAAGCTGTATGTAATTTTATGCTGAGTATCCTATGAAGGAAGAGAACAAGGTGCAATGTAGAAAAGGAAAGATAATTTTCAGTATATATTTTCATAAGCGATTCCTCTTCAGTTAGCTGCTAATCAATGAGACTTTTTGAAGGTACATGTGGTTGACAACAACACTACCCCTGCCTCCTCAAAATACAGTCTGTTTCTATCTGCCCCTGTGGTGTCAAAACTCCCATAAATTTCACCCCTTTCCTTTCACCCTCACTCGCATGAAGAGAATGTCAAACTCCCTTACCCTCCTTTACCAGCTCCTTTTCATGTTTCCCAACTCCTCTTGGTTTGCCTCCAGACCTAGACCTTTATGTTTGGAGACAGGAGCTCCTGAGTTTGTACACTGAATTTACTTTGTCCTACACACTTTTCTACTAGAGAAAACTGCGTCCTTTGAGCTCAGTACACACATAGATTGCCCTCAGTACCCACTATCTGTCTCACACACAGATATATTCAGAACCTAAAAACTGGTTCTCAGCCTTAATAAAATTTTCATTGTGGAAATTTTATTCTAAATAATAATTAATGGGCTTGTTTTATAAAACATTTTACTTAATATTTTGCTATATTCACATTAGCAATACAGTTATAAGACCTATAATAGCCGCTCACTGCTGCTATTTTATATGTGAGGTTTAATATAGTTTATTTGGCTTATTAACAGTCTTACATTTGCTCCTTATTCATGGTCCTACCCTCTGTATTTCAATTCTTTTATGTCTTCACCCAAAACTCTAACTAGGTTTTTGACAAATTTATTCATTTTTCCAAATAAATTAAATGTATGGGCTTCTAATTCTTTTTTTTTTTTACAGACTGCATTTTATACATTCAATGTACACAAATGGTGTACAACTTTTCATTTCTATGGTTGTGCACAATGTAGATTCATACCATTCATGTAATCATACCTGTACACAGGGTAATGATGTCTGTCATTTCACCATTTTTCATACCTGCACCCCCTTCTCCCTCTCATTTCCCTCTACATAATCTAAAGTTCCTCCATTCTTCTGTCATCCCCCCACCCCTCCAACCTGATTATATATCATTATTCACCACATCAACAGACTTAAAGTCAAGAACCACATGATTATTTCAATAGATGCAGAGAAGGCATTTGATAAAATAGAGCAGCCCTTCATGCTCAAAACACTAGAAATAATAGGGATAGTGGGGACATTCCTTAACATTGTAAAGGCCATTTATGCCAAGCCCACAGCTAACATCATTCTAAATGGAGAAAAATTGAAAGCATTCCCCCTGAGAACTGGAACAAGGCAGGGATGCCCTCTTTCGCCACTACTATTCAACATTGTTCTTGAAACCCTAGCCAGAGCAATTAGACAGACCAAAGAAATTAGAGGAATATGAATAGGAAAAGAAGAGCTCAAACTATCCCTATTTGCTGATGACATGATTCTCTATTTAGAAGACCTTAAAAATTCCACCAGAAAATTTCTGGAATTCATAAATGTGATATATGCAATCATGGAAATGTCAAATGAATTCAGTAAAGTAGCAGGATATAAAATTAATGCTCATAAATCTAATGCATTTTTATTCATAAGTGATGCATCCTCGGAGAGAGAAATTAGGAAAACTATACCATTCACAATAGCCTCAAGAAAAATAAAATACTTGGGAATCAATCTAACAAAAGAAGTAAAGATCTCTATAATGAGAACTACAAAACACTAAAGAAAGAAATTAAAGGAAACCTTAGAAGATGGAAAGATCTCCCATGTTCTTGGATAGGCAGAATTAATATTGTCAAAATGGCCATACTACCACAAGCACTACACAAATTCAATGTAATTCCAATTAAAATCCCAGCAATGGACCTCATAGAAATAGAGCAATCAATCATGAAATTCATTTGGAGGAATTAGAGACCCAGAATAGCTACAGCAATTCTTAGCAAGAAGAGCGAAGCAGGGGTATCCCAATACCAGACCTTGGACTATATTACAGAGCAATAGTAACAAAAACAGCATGGTATCGGCACCAAAATAGACAGGTAGATCAATGGTACAGAATAGAGGACACAGAGACATACCCACATAAATACAGGTATCTCATACTTGAAAAATATTATAAATATTAACATATTAATTATACAAATGGTTTTCACTGTGACATTTCCATGATTGCATATATCACATTTTACTCATATCCACTCTCCCTAACACCCTCTTTCCCAATTTCTCTCTCCTGTCATCCCCTTGTCCTCTTTCCCTTCCCTAAAAGTTCCTCTTCTATACTCAGTTGAACTACTTTTTTCCAATTTCTACATATGAGAGAAAAATATCAAAATTTATTTTTCTGTGTCTGGCTAATGTAGCTTAACATGATGATCTACAGTTTCACCCATTTTCATTCTTCTTTATGGCTGAATGTTAATATTCCATGTGGCGTGTGTGTGTGTGTGTATGTGTGTGTGTATAGTACATTTTATTTATCCATTCTTTTGTTGATAGGCACATAGGCTGATTCCATAACTTGGCTATTGTGAACACTATAAAGACAGATTTGCATATATCTATTTGTGTGTTGACTTCATTTCTTTTGGTTATATACCTAGGAGTGGTATAGATAGATCGTATGGAGTTCTATTTTTAATTTTTTTAAAGAAACATCACATTAT
>JAJEJO010000126.1:1250379-1269180 GCA_020662805.1 Glaucomys volans | reverse complement strand
ACCAGATTCCCACACCATCACAGATAACTTCAGGGCTGTTGGAGATGCCAGATTTCCATCGTCCCAGGGCTCTGTCTCCCTTGTAGGGCTCTGAGACGAAGATGGACACCACAGCAGAGAAGCATTTGCACACAGAGCCTGGACTAGGATCTTGGCACTTCTAGCAGCTATGGGTCATGCAAAAGCCTGTAGGGGGCCAGCTGTCTGCAGATCCTGCTTTCTCCTTTGTGGGTACTCTAGCCTCTCCCCAGGAAACCCAGAGCATGCAGTGAGCATAGCTGCCTTTACTAATCTTTCTTCCTGGGAAGATGAAAGGGACAGTGCTGGGAGGCATTCTGCTTTCCCTTCACTGAGCTGAGAGAAGCAGCTGGTCACTGTGATTCTGAATGTCCTAGAAATCTGCTGCCTGACCTCTCTACAGCTGGGGAGGGCACACCACATGAAGAAGGAGAGTCCTCCTGTGCAGGCCACCTTGGCCTCAGGGGCTGGTGGGAAGGGGAAGTCAAAGCTTCATGCTTCCTCATCCCTTAAGCATCCTCTTCCCTGTTACCCCTTCTCAGGAGTTCTGTCATGGAATTTTCTGGTTCCTTAGGAATTATCTTTCCTGGCTATTTCTCTGCTGCAAGTCTCTCCTGTGTTCTGCCCTTTCTTTCTCCCTGCCACCTACACTTTCTCTGCCTTTCCAGCCACCCTGAAAAACCAGGCCAAGCTAAGGAGTTAGGGGGTATCTGCTCTGTTCATGATCTTAGCCTCATCTTAAGAATTCCCAGAGCCCTGGGTGTCCATAGACCTGGCCTAGAGTCCACTTCCAGTAGATCCTAGTAAGTTGCTCAATGTTCCTGAGTTGGCAGGCTGCACTGTCATCTCTGAGGTTGTCTGTAATTCCAACATGGAGGGATACTGAACTTTCTGAAGCAGGCAGAGCTCCTCACCTGACACCCTGTGAGTGTTCTACTCTGCCTAGGAAGAGGACCAGCTCTGTGTGAACCATGTGCAGTAAGAAGGTGAGTGGTTCTGGCGGTTTCAGGTGGAAGGAGTCATCATGGAGAGATCTGGGAAAGGGAGATGAAGGGTGTGTGTGTGTGTGTGTGTGTGTGTGTGTGTGTGTTGGAATGAGGGGTGAGGGAACAATGAGAACAAAGATGATAGGTAATATCTGCCTAGAGACAACCAAGAAAGCCCAGCGGTAGGTGGGGCAAGGCAGGAATGCCAGAGTGGAGAGGAGGAGAGGAGGAAGATCAAACCAGGGGAGAAGACCTGGCCCTTCTGATCTGTTTACCTGCCTCTATTCTGGCCTCCCAGGAAGGGGCTCTAGTCCTGGAATTGAAGTGAGAGTTTGGGAGTTGCTGGATATGTGGAACTCTGCATCTCTGCATTTGGTGGAACTCTCTGCATCTGTCTGCTCTGCTGGATAAGCTTCTTTTCAAGATGCACCTGATACCTACAGGTGACTTTGCACATTCCTTTATTGTCACTCACTTGAATAAAATGCTTAAATAAAATGAGTGACATCTCCCTATGTGCAAGACAATGGAATAAGGCCCAGGATGGGAGAGGAAAAAGAAATCAAGGTTTTCCCCCTCCTGCTGCTAACTCTAGGTCCAATATGTAACTGCAAATTTTATGAAGTACAACAAAATAAATAGACTGGTTGTCATGATGGAGCATATGGTAGGGAAGAGGGGTACCCAACTTAGGTAAGGCATAAGGCAGGGTCTCTTTGGAGGTGACATTTACACTGTTATGTGCCTGAGTGTTTTTTTATTGTGAGCTCCTTGAGGGCAGGGATGGTGTCTTATTCATTTTTATGTCTCTAGTGCTTACAAGAATGCCTGACACTTATTACAAAAAATTGATATAATTTTTATGATATTCAATGAATGATTGATGCATAAAGAAATGATCTCCTCTCTGCAATTGCTTTAAAGTGTGGTGCTTTTAATCATAGGAAGACAGAGATGACAGAAAAATTTGATATTCTTATGACCAGCCCGTCTTGATTCCCTCCTTTCTAGTCTGATCTATATTGATTTTTGTTCATATCTCCATTGGATGCCTCAGATGTGTTGAGTCCAAACAGGAAAGAACACACACACACACAAATACACACATTCCCTGCATTACCAACCACCTCCATTCCTGTGAATGCTGCAGATTCTCTCTGCGAAGCTATTAAGCACTCCCAAATAGAGCAAACCTCTCATTGACTATCACATGCCTCCTTAAATGATCTTTGAATTGCATTTTCTTTTTATTGCTTTGTGTAGTTTAACAGCACCAATTGTGATTATTCTAACTTATGATAAACCCCAGATCTATAAAACTCCTGTTCATTCATTATTTTCCTCTTGCTCTTTCTCAAGCTGTTATTTTTTTGGAATGTAGTGGCAGGGGGAGTGGAGTGAGAAGAAAATAAAAAGATACCATATTAACAGGGAAACAAGTGAAATAGGGGACCACTTCTCCCTGGGTGACAGACATGCTATTAAGATACTGTTAGGCAAAACAAATATGGTTTTGTACAGCACAAGCAAGTCTTTTGTTTTTATTCTGAATTGGAAATATAATGATCACCACCTTATCTTTAATAGAAGAAGCAGCTAATTGTTGCATTATCTTACTAATTTCAGCAACTGGAAGAAAAATAATTATTTTTTACTATTTTGCCAATTGTTCAATTTATACCAAGGTGTGTTGTGTGGCATGGACAGAGATTTCTATTTCTTGATTAATGTTATGACTGCTATCCCAGTTCAATTATTAATATGTGGAAATTATAATTATTTTGGGATATTAGTATGAGATAATTATAAACCATAAAACAACTCCCCATGCTTGCAGATGCCTTTTCTCATCTGAAGATGTGTTGGAGTTTGGGCACGTGAACTTTACAGAGAGAGATAGATGTATAATGTAGCACTGGGGGTAGCAAGGATGTCTGGCGTGGAGAAAGTCCCTCCCTCCTCCTCTCCTCATGTCTTCCACCTCTCCAGAGCCCAAGCGGACTAGGTGGCTAGTGTGTCTCTCCTTTCTCACCCTCCTCCCATCCTGTCTGTTTTGTTAGTTGAGACTTGTAACTCATCACCATGTTGGCTCAGTTTTCTCACAACACCTTATCTCCTTGGTCACCTAGAAGCTGGGATCAGACACCTGGAGCTTGGGGTTTCAAATACAACCCAGCTTCTGACTTTTTGGCTTCCCTAATCCCTAGGAACCTTGGTGCAACTTCTCTAATGAGCACCCCCAGCAAGAGAACATGTCTATTCAGCACCATGGACAGGGGCACACTGTCAGTTCCCACAAGTGAGAAGTTATAGCCCAACACTCTTGTCAAGGCAGCAGTGTTGGGAAGAGTTCATTGAGAAAGAAAGTCAGTGAGAGAGATTGATGGGCAGGACACAGAATATGCAGACCCAAATCTGACTGTGCTCAGCCATAGGGCTCCCATAAATGAGAAGTGGTTTCTGGAGCTGCAGCCTTCTTGCATAGAAAGGTGGCAAATGGGGAAATGAATGCTTCCTGGGCTTAACTGTTCTGACCTAACTCCTATCAGACTGTCACCATGATCGTGCTTGTGGCAGATCCATAGCTGGTAAGTGCTCAGGTCTGGTGCACACGGGGGCATTGGTGTTATGTAAGGTGGACTGGGAGCAGAGTCAGCTGCAGATCATAGAAAGAGGGCACTGGTACTATGCTATAGTTGGCCTCTGGGGGACAGAGGTTATGGAGGTGAGCTTCCTTCTCCTTTCCTGGAGTGGGGATGAGGCTACAGAGGCCCTGAGCCTTGGGAGGAAGGGGCCCAGCTCATGGCAAGCTGGGTTGATGGGAAGCCAAGGCTTCATTTGTCTGACTTTAATGAATAAATGGCATCCCCTGCCATTGTTTATCTACTTTTGAATCCTGACAAACAGTCTGTGGCATCTGATGAAGAGGGTTATTAGCTGCACGAAGACAGATGGCTGGGGATGGAGAGGATTGGTTCTTTATTACAGCAGGCCCATAAGTGACGACACTCCTCTCCCATCCAAGACTCTGCATCAATGTTAATACTTTCTCCAAGTCTTCTGTGACTCAGACAAGCCTCAGAGGAAAGACCCGGTGCAAGAGGAAAATAGAATGGCCTGTGAGTAGGAGGGAGAGGCAGGCCAGTGGAGTTGGAAAAGGACAGATTTTTAAGTGTAAGCTTTTTGAGAATAAAACACTCATATAGTGCTTACGATAGTCCAGGCACTGCCTCATTCTCCTTTAGGATTCTCCAAAGTGCCCTGCAAGGTGCTGTTTTTCAACATGCATTCAAGAAAATGTGAATGATTGAAGAGAATGATGGAGACATTTGGATTAGAAAGATGAGAGAGGCAGATTTAAATAGCTAGGTAGGTGGGTGGGAAACAAAGGTAGGGAAGAAACAGGAAGAGAAGTAGGGGATTCAAAGGGAGGAGGGATGATGCCATAAGGAAAAGGCTATGGGTCAGCATCCTGCCTCTTTGACATTAGCTGCTCTCCCCCACATTACTGTGTGAATAGCTTCATGATAATCAAATGGAGCTGACCACTCTCTGAGATATCTCTGATTCTTTTTTCTGGTTCCTCTGTACCACAACCATAGGACATAGCTTCTTCCCTCCATATCATCCCTGAGACAGTGGAGAGGTTCTCACTGACCTTCATTCATTCTCCGAAACTTGTCCTTGGCCATGTAGCCCAGCACCAGACAGCATCCTCTCTTCTGGAGGCCCAGCTCTGGAAGAAAAGCATAGGTTGGTGAGTTGAGAATGACTCTGATGTCAGGGAAAGCACCTCTGTAGGAGGTTGTGGAGCTTGCTGTTCTTATAAACAGGGCTCCTTATTTATTTAACAAACATTTATATAGCATTTACTACATTTCAGGCATAATTTTGAGTCAGTAATTCTTATTAGTGTTTCACAACATCATGCGAGATCATCCCCCATTTTACTTCATCCCCATTTACAGATGTATTAAGTAAGTAATTTTAGATGAATGAGCTAGCAGATGGCAGAGACAGGATTTTGAACCTATGCAGTATGACTCTGGAACCCATGATCATAACTATTAATCTGGGCTGTTGAGGTTCTTTATATTCCAGGCTTAGGGACTATGACAAGATCACCTTGGGATTATGGTCAGACCTGCCAGAGAGGAGGCAGGGCTGGCTGCTGGTGTCTTAAGTGGGACAGTACAATTAGACACTGTGGGTAATCCAGGGCAAAAAAATGATAGGGTGAGTTTGAGAGAAGATGTAGGGGTTGAAGTATAGGCAGAGGAACTCTATTTTTTGGAAGGTGTGAGTTTCTGGGACTGGGGACTCCTGAATATTTCTACTTTGAGATACCAATTCAGCACTGTTGTCTAACATTTAAGAAGTGTAGACTCTGAGCACAGGGGTTGGAGAGCTAAGAGACGCAAGAACCCACACAGCTTTGACCCAACTGGAAAAACAAGACAGAACAATAATTTCAGGTAACAAATGCAAGAGATATTTATTTATTTATTGCACAGTATTTTGTAAATCAGTGCCTATTGTGTGGAGCATTAGAGTAGTGTACATCTGCTTCACGAGAAGGCAAGCTTTCCTCTCTGGTATTCATCTTTTGATCCTGATTTGTCTTAAGCAAATCAGGGTTCTTAAGCAATTCCATACCCAATTTCCCTTTTGTTGCTCACAACAGCCGCTGGAGGTAAGCAGATGGGCTAATGCTAATCACATGACACAGATGGGAAAATTGAGTTTCAACAACATCAAATGACTACCCTTGATGATTTTAGACTCCTCATCTCCACTTCCTTGTATACATGTCATACAAATGTGACAGCTGCCATAAACTGGGAAAATGGGGAGTATGATTTCTGGAAGAGGGAAAGTGATTACTGTTTCCCTGAGGTCTTGCCAGGATTCCTGGGCACCTGGTTGCTTCCTGCCTTGGCTTCTCAGAGGAGGCTCCCAGTGAGTGGTGTGTCATGCAACTTCTCAAAGAGACTCACATGTGTCTGAGCTCCAGCCAGTCAGTGCCTGGGCAGATAGGGACAGACAGAGTGGACTCAATCCTCCTCCTGCCTCTCCATCCACATTCTGCTGTTCAGGTCCACCCTCCAAGGTAGCAGGATAAAAGGGAATGTAGGGCCCGTGAGAGGCAGATAAGTCAAGCTTGGGGGCTCATGCCCTAGAGGAAAACAAAGCGTGGCGGGCTGTGGCAGAATGCCACGGCTCAGGGAGGTCGCCTGCTTTGATCTCCTGATTCTTTAAAGGGGTTTATTGACTATCAGTAAAGAGCAGAGAGGCAGATCTGAGGGTGCCGTTTCCAAAGGCACTCACTTCTCTTCCTTCCCCTGCACACTCGCTCGCTGATCTGAAGGCGCAGCCAAACCGCCCTCACTTCAAACAGCATCACATCTCAGGCACCCAAATTGACGATGTTAAGTTCTCCCATCCAAGGCCTTGGCCCTTTCTTCAGGGGCTCCTGCTCTGTCGAGGGCTGTGTGGATCAAAGCCCCTTTGATGTTTACTTACTATATTTGTGGATTCTTTCTAACAACCACCTCCAAGAGGCAGGAATGCAGCATGCTAGGAGGGGGCCAGCGGAAATACAGGCTGTGTGGAGGCACTGAGCTCCCGACAACAATAGCCTCTTGCTGGAGATGGTATTGAAACCTCAGCATGCTGACGACAGGCATTAGAATTCCAGCTGTATTGTTCGTCATTGGAAGGATACAACTGCTGACGATTCCTATTATATTTGCCATTGACTTCTTATGTCCATCTAAAGCACATAGGAACCTTGGCAATGGTTCCTAATGAGAAAGGGAATCTGAGATCTTGGAATGAGCCCAGGAAGGAGCCCATGGGGAGTTCTGAGAAAGGAGAGC
The DNA here is from genome assembly GCA_020662805.1 of Glaucomys volans. Classification (NCBI taxonomy): domain Eukaryota; kingdom Metazoa; phylum Chordata; class Mammalia; order Rodentia; family Sciuridae; genus Glaucomys; species Glaucomys volans. Next base: position 1,262,297 of record JAJEJO010000126.1, on the reverse strand, counting down.
AGAAGATGCTGGATGAATCTTTGGTCAGTATTCTAGCTGGTCTTCTGAATAGTTCCCTGAATTCAGAGGAAAGTGGAAGAGGGAATAACTATCCTAAAAACTTAAAGTCTAAGCAACCTGTTGCATCTGATAATCTATGTTGGCTCTCTCTCCCAGCCCAACTCAATCTTTCCTTTGTCACATACTAGAACGCCCCCCAGGGGTGATTGCCTGAGAAGATGTTGCATATAGTTACTATGAGAAAGAGTCTCTTTAACCATGTTTGATTTTTGCAAATGAGCAGGAAAAGAAGTTTTTAAAAAGCCCTGATTAATAAAAGAAATTGAGGACGAGGTAATTTCTCAATGTATTTGGCTCATTTAATTTGACACGTGTGGGTTAGTCTTAATTATTTAGGCGGCTACATTACAAGGCGCTAATAAGCATACTGCAGATATTTATTAAGTGAGAGGGCTCTCTGATAGTCTTTGCTGAGAAGTGGGAAGAAGCCACTGGAATCTCTGCAAGAACAAGCAGGTTGGAGGATTTGTTGAATGAAAATTAGCTAGTTTTCTGTACATGAAAATTTGAGATGCTCTTTGGAGAGGTATGTGGAGCTAAATTAGAGGTCACTAAGTCCACGTGTGGAGGCATGAGGCAGGGACAGAAGTCTGGAAAGGGAGGTGGAAACAAGTTGGGGAATTGGACCATTGTCAAAGATAGACTGCAGAGAGAAGGAGGAAGGAGCAGGAAGCAATCCACTTTGACCTGAGGGCAATTCCACCAAGTCAATCTAACTAGGGTATGGATTTATGTAAATGAGCAGAATTGAATAGAGAGATGATACAATATGGCAGAAAGGAAAGGAATCGCTCACTTTGTGAGGTAGATTAGCCACCAGACGGTCACCTTCCTTGCCATATGGCACTGAGATGGTTGGTGGAGCCTGATCACAGATGCCCATTTTGGAACAGCAAGATGATGGGGTCCTCTCCAAGAAGGCCCTCGGCTGCCATCTTTGGCTTCATTAGTAGCATAACCACCCAGAAATACTGAAGGTGTTCATGGAAAGTGATTAACATGAATGGAGTCCTGGTTTAAAAGGGAAAATCATAGCAAAGAAGTTCAGGGTCATCTACAAATGGGGTGTGGAGGCAATGTCTGGGAGAACAAAGGTTTAGACAATATTGCCTGTACAAGGAAACAGTTATCAGTACAAGACATGTTTTTTAGTGAGAAGGGAGCTTACACCCTTGGGAACTCTTGGCTTCTGGATTGTGAGTAACAGAAGGGTCAGGACTGTGCCTTTTCCAGCTTTGAGTCCCAGTATCAAGCTCAAAGTCTGTTATACAGCAAATGCTTGGGGAAAATATGTGGACTTAAAGAAAGGGCTTTAAGGACTAAAAATATTGGGGAGTGATCATTTCTCCCCAGTCCAGGTCAGAATGAAAACAGGTGGGCTGAGATATAGCACAATGCATTTAGGTGGGGCGATGATGGTTGTAGAGTGAATGAAACTTGTAATTCACTGGGACACAGAATAGTTCCGCACCCAGGGAACATTGTGGAATTTCCTCTTGGGAGGAATAAAAAGGGATGACTTTATAAATGCAATGGGTTTCTTCAGTTCCAGAGGGTGTAGATGGAACTTTTTCCAGCTGTAGAATTCTTTAGTCTTTGTAATAATAATGATGCAGTGATACTATTTCACATTTGTGAGATGCTTATTTTTTCACCATATTGTCACATTCACTGTCTCATTAGATGCTCACAGCAGCTATATGAAGCAGGCTAGGCAGAAATTATTTCCTCCATTTTGGTTTCAGAAACCAAGACTCAGAGATATAAAATGACAAATCAAGGCCAAAGCTCTAGCTCATCCCAGAATTCAGGGCTGATTTCTGGCATAATTCTTGGGGGAATGATGTGGGATCCCAGGGCTGCAGGTGCTACAAATCAAGACAAACCAGAGAATAGAGGACAGACATCAGTGGTCTGGGCAAGGGCAATATTATAGGTCAAATTAGACCCTCCCCATTCATATTCTAAAATTCTAATCCCAATACCTTAAAATGGAATCTTATTTGGAGATAGGGACTTGACAGAGGTGATCAAATTAAAATGGGATCATTGGAATGGGCCCTAGTACAATGTACTGGTGTTCTCATAAAAAGGGAAAGTTTGGAGACAGAAACACATAGAAGGCAAAACACCACATGAACATGGAGATGGCCAAGACAAGGAGAGACCTGGAACAGATCCTTCTCCTTGTAGCTGTTAGAGGGAATCAACCCTACAAACATTTCCATATTGGATTTCAAACCTCCTGAACTGTGAGACAATGCATTTATGCTAGGTAAGCCCCTAGTTTGTGGTACTTTGTTACAGCAGCTGTAGCAAACTCATACTGACAGGAAGGGGAGAAGCTCTTCCCATGGGGCCTTGCTGTTTCTACTGGCTGCAATTCTCTGGATTCAGTTCCCCAGGTCACAAACTGCCTGTGTGGATCACATCACACAACTGCTTATAAGGGCCCCAAATGATGGGAGAGTGGCCATCAGACCTGCTAGGATGGGAAACTGGGGTGTGGTCACAAGAGAGGATGGGAATGGGGAGGGCTGGCATTGTGTCTGCATACCTAGGGACATTCATTGACAGCCCAGGGTTCCTCTGGAATTCCTGCTTCCAGTGTGAAGACCATGCTGGCCAGCATAGTGCTGGCTTATCACCTCATTCAGAGGCTAATGAGCTGTCAAGTAACTGCGGTTAAGACTGGTGGCAATGGACAGACGCCAGCCACTGCTCCTTCCCCATGTCTGAAGTTGCATTGGGATGGCTACTTGTAGTAGGCCTTCCTGTCCTGCTCCCACCTTGTCCACTCACAATAGTTCAGGTGTTATGGTGATATGATTTCACATGGTGGGATATTTATTTTTTCAGGAAGCCATCTCATTCAGTTGCTGAAAACTCACCCTTTCCCACCTGAAGCTATTTGAGTTGAACATACTTGAGAAATCCACCAAACACGAAACTGAATATCATTGATAGGTGGTTTGATGTGGCTATGGCAAAGATTTTTTGAGAGGAGTAGAGATGAAGGAGACTTAGGCAGAGACTGGATCTTGGAGTAGCTGAGAGCCTCCTTAGGAGTCTGAACTTTCTCCTACAGGGGAAGGGAAGCCAAAAGGAGGGCTGAGCAGGGGATGGAGAGGCCAACCTTGCATTGAATGAAGATCACTTTAACACTGTGCAGATGATAGAGGAGAAAAGCCTAAGAAAGGAGACCAGCTGGGAGACTATTACCATACTCCAGGTGAAAGATGCTGGCTTTACAGCTGCTCCCCCTTCCTGCTCTCTGAAGACAGAGATCAGAAAGCAAGTGAAAGGACACTGAGTTTTCTCAGGGGGACACTCAGAGCTTTCAGATCCCCACCACCTCAACACAGAGAGCAGCAGAGGGGCTGAAAATAGCTCCAATTCCCCAGATGGTGCCTGAGGCCATATGGAGAAGACGCCAGCTGGACCTGGTTGGAGTCACTGGGAGGCCACGGATGCTGCTGAACTAATAGAGCTTTCTGAAACCGTGCTGTGCATTTAAGACTGCTTCTCTGAACTTTACTTTTCTCCTATATAAGCTGTAGATACTGAGACCCTCCCTGCATGATTACTATGAAAATCAAATGAGCCAACATGTGGTGAAAAGTGCTGGGCATGAAGTACCTAACAAGAGCGAGTTCAGTAATCAGAAACAAAATATCAGAGTGGGGTCTAGAGATCAGGAAGCATCCTACCCCCCATGATTTTTTTTTTTTTTTAATGAGAAAGTGGAGACACAGAGAGGCAGAATGACTTTGGCAAGGTCATGCAATGAACTATCGGGTGATCTTTGTACAGTAGCTGTAAGTTAGATGGAGTGGAAAAGTCAAGGGTGTCAGGAAGACAAGCTAGGTAGCAGAAACAGAGGAGGCTAAGGGACTAGACGTGTTGGGAACAGAAAGGAAATGGTGAGTCTGAGAGACATTCTAGGGAGAGACTATGAGGCTAAGCAACTGAGTGGCTCAAGCAGAGGAAGGGTGCAGAGATGACCATGGTGTCTTTCACAGGAAAGATCAGAGGAAGTGTGATGTCTGCACAAGATCAAAGTGGGGTGCTGACAAAGGAAGTTTCCTGTGTTTGAGGTGATGAGGTCCCCAAGGAAGAGGACCCAGATGATAACGTGAACAGAATTTTCAGTCTGAGGGAATACATATTTAACCAGCTGCCTTGAACTCAGAGCATGAATGGCTTGTTCTGGAGAAACAGCAGTAGGGCACCATGGGTAGTCTTTTGCTGCAAGCATTCATGCGCCCTCCACAACCAGCACTTACTGAAAAAATTGATTGGAATAAAATCCATCTCATAAACATTCCTTGAGAGGCTGCTGTGCATGTATTAATTTTCCATCGCTGTGACATAATACCTGAGAAATCAACTTAAAGGAGGAAAGATTTATTTTGACTCATGGTTTCAGAGGTTTCAGTCCATAGTTCCTTACACCCAACACGGGGTAAAGCAGATCTGCTCACCTAATAGCAGCCAGCAAGCAGTGGTTTTGGGGAGGGGGGGAGAGAGAGCGAGCGAGAGGAATGGTTGAGGACATGGTACATCCTTTAAGAACAGGCCTTTAATGACTGACTTACTTCAACTAGTCCAACAACTACCACCTTCCAATAAGGCCATCAAATGATGAATCCATCAATAGTCAATCCACTGATGGGGTTAGAGCGCTCATGATACAATAGCTTTACAAAAGTCCTACCTACGCATTCCTGCATTGGTGACCAAGATTTCAACACATGAGCCATTGGGGGACATCCAGATCCCAACCATAACAATGTGTGAGACAAAAAACCATGCAAGGCCAGCTTCCTGTCCCAATGAGATTAAAATCCAACTTGTCAAACAGGCACAGACGGGTCAAGCAGCCCTGATCCAAATTCTTGGGACCAGAAGTGTTTCAGATTTAGGAGTTTTTTGACTTTAGGAATATTTGCATAGATTTTACTTTTTGAGCATCCTTAATATGAAAGTTCAAAATCCAAAATACTCTGAAATTCAAAACTTTTTGAGCACAAAATTTCAGATTTGGGAGTCTTTTAGATTTTGGTTTTTTGGATTATGTGTGTTCAACCTGCACTTGTGAAAAGGTAAATGAAAATCAGGACAAGTAACAGTTCAGCAGAGAAAGCATCATGAGCAGCATACAAGTTATTTCCACATGAGTGGCCATCCTTGCTGCTGAAACCCAGAGGGGGAAGCAGGCTGTGGGCTGCTGAGGGATGCCCAGCACAGGGTCACAGAGGCAGGAGATTGTCCTGGGTTTTATCTTTGTTGGCTGCCCCAAGCTGTCTTGCACAGGCCTTCTTCCATCAATAGTCATCACTAGCCATTCTGCCCTGCGATTTTGTCCCAATTGCAGGATGCTGGAGTCTTGTGTTGGGGAAGCCTTCACCTTGATTCTGCTAAACTCCTTCTTTCTGCCTCCAATCTGCCTAGTTCTATTTTCAGCATAATTACTCACATCCCAGGCAATAATGATGTCCATAAATCATGCAAAGATCACTGTTTTCTGATCAACTTCTATAGTAAAGAGACCTAAGGAAGAGGATTAGGTAGCTTATTAATCTTGACTAGTGTCTGGTTCTGGCCTTCTAGGACAAATAATAAATGTTTGATAGCCTAATAATACCTGTTTCATAATTTTTGAGTCTCAGTGCTTGCTAATCTAAGTTTATTAAAGAACTATAAACTTTACATTGTTGTAAAGACATAATTGCTATTTCATAGCTTACTTAATACGAGTTAATTATATTAGAACTAAGTTTCTCCCCATTCATATTAAGTATCAATTAGTTGTTTTAAACTATTGATTTGTATTTAATTAAGTATGCTATTACATACCAATTAAATTCTTATAAGAGAAACTTGAAACAGCTGTGGTCTTAAATTAAGTTTTTAAAATAATGAATTACATAGAAAGCTCTTGTTGAGTTATTGTTTTTTAGGGGGAGGTGACAATCATTTTTGGTCATTCCAAAAAGGTTCTGTGACCACCAGCCTGTTCTTACTCACTCCTGTGGGAACAAGTCTCCTTCAGGCATCTGCTTGTGGCTTTGTGCAGCAAGAGCAATGATGGACATTGGGGCAACCGATTGCCAGCCCTGCCCTCCTTGGCCTGCCTCAGCTGTGCCATTTACTGGCTGGCACAGCCCTAATCACTGCCTGGCCCAAGCAGTCAGCATTATTAGGAACCCTTCACCACCAGCTGTGGGGTCTAGAATTGTCTGTGTTGCCATTGGCCCCAGATCCCAAGTGCCTGCAGGAAATCTGGGTGCCCATGTGGTCATCAATCCTTTGGTTTCTCCCAATCTCTGCTCTACTGGCCTGAGTCTGTATGTGTTGGAGTGGGGGGAATGCCAACATTGACCAAGTAGCAATGAACGTGTAATTTTTCATCTTGTTCCACCCTCCTAGTAACCTCATGAAAACAGATATTATTGCCCCCATTGTTATTTATAAAGAAATTGACTTTTTTTTTTTTCCTGTGCTAGGAATTGAGCAAAGGGCCTTGCACCTGCCAGGCATGCACTCTACCACTGAGCTGCATCTGCAGCCCAGAAACTGACATTTCAGAGGGGCCAGGAGTTTGCCCAGAGCCCCACAGCTGGCAAGTGGTGAAGCTTGGAATAGCCCCATCTGCCTGCCCCACTGCTTGGTACATCCTACCATGCTCTGACTCCACTATCTGTGAGATACAACCTCTCACCAGTTGAGTCTCAGTCCTTTGGCTGGCTCTTGTCACCTTTCTTTCCTGGGAGGGTGGATTCCTCCCCTACCCTCCATCACTGACTGGGCTCTTTCTCTCAACTGATGAACTGCCTGGATTTCAAACCTGGCTACCAGCTGACACAGAATGTGGCCTTCCTCGGGGTGCTTAGCTATCAGGAAGGGCCCCCAAGTTGGCAGAGTCCACCATACTCCTCTGCACCTGGAATTGGGACACTGGCTCTCCCCCTTGGGGGCTGAACACAGCCAAGTCTTATCCCTTTCCGTGGTTAGCAATCACTAAGGGCTCACCCACCTGAGGCCAAGCCTACTTCCTTTACTTGTTAATAATTATTCTCTCAGCTAAGAATTTTGCATGTTTTATCTTTGCTAATCCTCAGAAAAAATGAAAGGTATTCCTATTTGACAGAAGAGGAAACTGAGTCTCCAAAAGGTTAAGTAACATTCTTAGGGCCCTATATCTAGTATGTGTTGAGGACAGTAAAACAAATTGAGATCTCTTTGTGAGGAAGATTGGGGGAGGGTAGTTAATAATGTTGATTAACGAATTTTATGAGAAATAGGTCAGGAATAGCACAACCCATCTCTGATTTAAGATGTCTAATCCCAGTGGGTCATTTGTTCAGTGGGGGAACATAAGATCATGAAGGTCATTCTGGCTCCCTGGCCTGGAGCAGGAGCCGCTGAGGACCATATGCCTGGAAGCCTTTAAGACTTCTTGTAAGATAAAGTTGGAAGTCAGTGAGTAATGTTTGAATGGGGCCAGATGCACAGCAGCTGTGTGCCCCTGCCCCTGGGGAGCTCCACCTGGTACATTCAGTCAATCATGTCTGGGAGGTCAGGCAGAAAGAGGGCATCTCTTATTTTTCTTTTTTTCTTATAAGACCAACAGAGTCCCCAAAAGACTAAGCACAAGGGCAATGAGGGGGCTATCAAAGTCCCACCCTCCTGCCAAGTGCTCCTATGTCGTCAGCTGCCATTTTCTTGAGGTCCAGATCTTTGCAAAGGCAAAGGCCAGTAAGAACCTATGTATATAAACTTGATTTGTAGATTTAATCTTCACACAGATTAATCAAGATTCAGAATTTTTGCACAGGCGAGGCTTGGGAAGTTGTATGACGGGGAAGTGGAAGATCCAGGGTTATAACCCAGGCCTGTTTGGTCCCAGAGCCCAGCCCCACTTGCTTCTCCCAGGATTCAACCTGAGTGTGTGCTCACTGCCCAGGGACTATCAGAGACCCAGGGAAGAGAGGACCATTAGAAGGTGCTGGCCAATTGTCATAGCATTGCTACCCAGTGGTCAGGAGCACTGGGGATGGGTCAGGGTGAACCGCCTCCTGGGGAGATGCAGGGAAGCGTGGAAGGTGCCTGCCTGCTCAGGGTGGATGGCAGTAGACTCCTGTTTAGTGATGTGCTTACAAACCACCTCGCCACCATTTATGGCCTAAATAAAACTGGGAATGTGGAGTATTAACTTAGAGGTCCCATAAGAATTTGCCACTGGAGTCAGCAGGAGTACCCAGCCTTTGCTCTTGAGACCCCCATGTCCTGTTGCACAGGGTAGGGGTAGAGGGAGATGTCTGCTTTCACATAGGGAAGATGTCAGAGAGAAGGAAAAATTTGAAAATGGGAGTGTAGGGTTTTCAGGGATCTTGGGGTAGGAGAGGGTAAGCTGGGTTCCAGTGGGTGGGAATGCCCAATCCACTTTCTGGAGTCAGAAAAGCAGTAGAGGAGGGAGGTCAAGAGTTGATGGCAGACTCTTGTCCCCAGCCAAGACACAGTCAGAGGTGCCTTCATTTGCTATCTAGTGGCCAGAACTGTCCATCCACACTGTGCATCTCTACTGGGGTGGAAGGAGGGTGGAGTCACATAGGCAGTGCTCCTGCCCTGAGCCGCAACAGTCCTCTAGGTTCTCCTAACCTGGGCCACCTTGGGAGCTGAGACCATCAAGGAGCAGAGAGCCAGGGATGGTGAGACGTAATTCATCCGGGCAGAGCAAGGCCCGGGCAATTGCTGCTCCTCCGACCCGCCCCAGTTCACCCAGCAAGGAAGAAAAGCAAGCAGCAGGGTGAGGAGCAGACCCAGCAGAACAGGCAGGAACCCTGCTGCCCTCCATTACAGAGATCCTCCTCGAGCCCCACACACTCCATTACAACTCTGTATCTTATAATTAAATTGTATCTGCCAGTTACCTCTCAGCACGGCAGCAATTCAAGCTCATTGGAGGCTTTCTTTGTTTACTTCCACTTCTTTATTTATTTAGTAATTGTTTATCTAACTATCTATATAGCTAGACGGAGGCCCTAGACCAATGTTTCTTTTGCCTTCAAAAACAAAAAAGCTCATGTGGCTCATATGACTGCATGACCGAAGTGATCTTACAATATGTATAATCAGAAAAATGAGAAATTACACTCCATTTATGTATGATCAATCAAATTGTGTAAATGCATTCTATTGTCATGTATGACTAATTAGAACAAAGTTAAAAAATTAAAAAAAAAACCCAAAACAAAACAAGAAAGCTCAAATAGAGTCTTTCCCTTGTCCCTGTTGCCTTCAGGGAGAGGAGGGAGGAGAGAAGGGAGGAGCCAGGCAGCAGCCAGTCCACAGTGGGAATCAGTCCCTGAGACTGGGTCCTGGTGAAGGCCACGGGGGAAGCGGTGCTGCCAGCCATAACTTGGATCCTGCTCTTGATTCTACCAGCCTTGTTCTTGTTATGGACGCCTCACGGAGGGTCCACTATTTCTAGAAAGTTCCTTGGAAGGCTTTTGGAGCCGAGAGTCTGAGGGACTAAAACACAGGTCAGAGAATGTGGAGAACAGGCTGTGATTGGGGATTATTAGCAACAAACACACCTGCAGGGTTTGACAGTTGAACACGCATTCACCAAACACATATTTTCCTTCAACCCTCACAGCACTTGGGAACATTCACTGAGGATCAGAGAGGCTCCACAACTTGCCCAAAGTCACCCAGCTGCTAAAGGCAGACCTAGGATTTGCATACAAGGCTTGAGGGTAAATCCAAGTTCTCCTATTCCCTGAGTCCCACATCCAAGCAGGCAGTCCAACCACAAAACCAAAGTTCCTTTCTTCCCTTTAATGATAACCTTTCAGTGATGAGGGGGCCAAAGAGAGCCTGCTAGCTTTGATTAAGGACTCAGCTTCAAACAGGTCCAGGGGAGTGATTTTGAACCACCAGCCATCACTTAATGTGAACATGAAAGTTTACTTTCCAAGAGGCTGGCCCAGTGGGAGGCTGATTGCTAATAGGCATACCAGGGATCGCACAAACTTTGCACATCAATAGCTGGGCCCCAGAGAGGTGACCCCATTTGGGGCCCTTCCACCTAGCAGTCCCACCCGAACAGAGGATGAGGGTGGCTGGGAGGGTGTGAGAGCACACATGTGCACACGTGTGTGTGTGCACGCACATATGTGTCTACTTACATATTATAGTGGGAGAATGGGAAGGAATTCCAGACTTGAAGAGAAACAGTATTATTCATCACCTTTACCTTTGCTTAACTACCCCCACCAACCTATTCACTGGGTCACGCAGGAGCTATTTCATAGTAGGAATAGGAATGAACAGTACTGGAAAAGCCCTGGGTCCACACTAGCCATTTCCTGTCCATTTGGGAATAATTGAGTTTATGAGGTTTTCTGTGGGGTGGGAGGTGGGCATCAGTGTGTTTTTGTGACCTGTTTGACCATGTGAAAGCACCAGGAATACTGTTTGAGGCCCTGGTAGGTCCACGGAGGGTCATAGCCATGTGAAGGAGTTTGGTGGTCCAGGTCCAAACTGTAGGAGGATTCACACTTCTTATTCATCCTGAGAAAGTTCTCTGGCCAGAGGGGCCAATGAGGGAGGCTGGCCAAGAGAAAAAGTGTCGTTTGAATGGAGGGGCCTGCTGAGCCCCTCTTGCTTATATGCTAGGTCTTCTCCTGAGTGCACAATAAGCCAGTTCAGGATATTTGAGCCATTGACCCTCTGTGTTACCATGTCAGCTTTTTGTCATTGTGAGCAAAATACCTGACAAGAACAACTTAGAGGAGGAAAAGTTTATTTTGGCTCACAGCCCCAGAGGTTTCAGTCCATCGTCAGCCAAATCCATTGCTCTGGGCCTGAGATGGGGCAGAGTGTCATATTGGAAGGGTATGGTGGAGGAAAGCTGCTCAGCTCGTGACAGCTGAGAAATGGAGAAAGAGAGAGAGAGAGAGAGAGAGAGAGAGAGAGAGAAGAGAAGAGAAGAGAAGAGAAGAGAAGAGAAGAGAAGAGAAGAGAAGAGAAAAGGAAAGGAAAGGAAAGAAGAGGAGAGAGAGGGTCAGGGCTGGATATAGCCCCAAGGCCATGTCTACAGTGACCTACATCCTTCAGCCATGCCTAGCTGCCTACCCAGTATTCTATTCAAATCATTAATCCACCAAATGGATTAATCCTCCGCTGAGGTTATAGCCCCAGGATCCAATCTGTTCACCTCTGCATTTTGCAGCATTGTCTGACACATGAACTTTTTGGACATTCCAGATCTAAACCATACCCGCTCCCTTCGCAAGCTCTTGAGATTTCCCACACAGCAGTGCAGTTCCTCCAATTGCTTCTTGGCTCTTGATCTCAGGTATCCACCTTCGGTCTCCACAATTTGCAGAATGGAGAGTTCCTAAGATAATGTGTATAAAATACTAAGATGTAAAGGTGAGGAGAGGGGTGTTCTTGTTATCTGTCCAAAGGTATAGAACCAAGTCTGGACACATTGTAAGTGTACTGTAAATGGTTGTTAGTTATAAGAATAAAAATATCATATGTACTTATGAAGAAGAGTGTGCTAAAAGTCATGAAAAGAATAATGTACTCTAAGATTAGCCTGAGATTGGCTCCTTCCCATCCTGTTGAAGTTGACCTAACTCACACAGCGTCTCTCTGGGAAAGGCTGGCAGTGGCTCTCCCACCCCTGGCTTGCATGGTAGTATGGGTCCCAGGCTGGTGTTCTGCAGGAGCGGAGGAGCAACAGGCCCTGGAAGTGGTCATTGTCAACCTCACCAGAAGCTATTGAGTGACTGCAGAGTGAACACAAGGCATATAATGGGCACTACAAATAGGGAGAAAGA